>KN893125.1:34651-45122 GCA_000934455.1 Apostichopus parvimensis | reverse complement strand
AAGTAATACTTACTCTCTCTCTGTGGTATGCTGCCAACCTCTTCCGATGATTTCTCTGAAAATCCAGCACCTACGAGAAAGTAAAGATGACATTAAATTATTAATAGTTGATTAGCTACAGCAACAGCCAGGTTTATTCAGATTGGTATCTATTAGAAATTTAACAAGCATTTCATCAGTCTGAGCACTGCAGAGCAAAATAGTTATCCTAGAAATGCTCCTCCCAGCCAAGTTGTGTCCACCTGTCATCATACTCAAAACAAGCACTTTACAAAAAAAAAGGGTCTACATAAATAAAGAAAAGAACTATGTAGCTTGGTCCTCCTGCTCCCCCTCACCCACCTCACCCACCTCACCCCCCCCCCAACCTCTCCAACAGAAAAGGGAAATGAATATTAGGTCACTTTCAAAAGAATTCAACTCAACCACAGCTTATTGGTACATATCTGTACATTTCCAATTGGCTACAATTTCTTATAATCTCCAAGGAAAAACTTTCGGAAATAAATTTGAAGAGCCATTTTCTAATTTGGTACAAGTGTGCAGTATTTCCAGGTAATCAAGGTAAATCTCACCTCAATTAACTGTTTGAGTGATTTCTTGATAATATCTGACGGATCATTGAAAAAAACCTCCACTTCGGGCTTCATCTGCAAAACAAGAGGTAAAAACATGGATTTATAAATCATTGAGAAATAACTCCACCATACATAATGCTGTGATAAGTGCCACTCATTTCAATTCTCATTATAAGAGATCATGTTATTCTTAAGCATGGACAATCTCTTGATATCACTTGTAATATTTATACAACTGGTATAATTATTGCATCCAGACAGAATATTGCTGCGTTATGCTGATGATGACAAGGTTAATATTCTACTTTTACTTACAAATGTTTTGAATATAAATGAGAGCTCTTTTTGCTTATCGAAGAAGTTTACATCCATTATATAATGTTGCCAGGGACAACATAATTTTCTGTTTCACCACTCAAAGCATTAGTACTTAGCATAGAAGGAAAGATAGGACACTACAGGACCCCACTTCCTCTTCCTCTTCCAGCCCTGCCAACCGCCCATGTTCAATCATGTTATGGACTGCACATTCAAAGTGTTCTTGTGTATGTATATATCTAAAAGTTTCACGCAATACCTTCAGTTTGACGTACCTTTGAAGACAGAGGAATAGCAGTACAGTGATTTCCACACATCTTGCACGAGTCTCTTGTCCCTGGAAATATTAAAAAATCATAAAATTTAACAACTTACAATTTTTGTAATGAATTGGGAGATATGTTTGTTACCTTGGATGAGTAGCTGAGGGAAGTAAACCATAAAACTCTTGTTGAATATCGAACCTGAGAACTAAAGATGTAGGGATTTTTACTATAAGATGTCACAAAGTGAAGCATGTACTGAAGGGTTGAATCAAATTATAAGAATTTCTTTTATGACAGATTAGTCTTGTTTAGATGAATATGAATGAAATACACTATACTATCATAATTTATTGCTTACAAATGATGTTAAACGTACTGTAGTTATAAATATCAACTAGACCTAACTTTTTAGAGCAAACTTAGCTTGGACAATTCTGAATTCAGGTACTTTTCTGGATGTGTTAAAATGTCCATAAATGATACTATCAATGATTTGAAACACTTGAATTAGACTTGATTAAACATATTAGTGTGAGAAATACATTCATTGAGGATGGCTACAGTATTTAAATGTGTTAATTTATTTGATACTTTGTGCATGTTTGGGGAACCTGGGGGTTTGCTCTATAGTAATATTTGATGCCCTTTTTAGAACACAATTTGACCACTATCAGGCCTAGTGATGACTTATGATTGACATTCAACAAAATATACTAAGGATCTTGTGAAGCAGTAGATGTATTTAACTACCTGTATAGCTCATGATATCCCACTGACTCAGATGACCAAAAGTTTTAAACCAAGTGATCTCTGTACATTCAAATATCACCACTTACCATCTTCAAGACATTCACCACAGTACAAATGGCCGCAGTTGGTCAATGAAAACTGCCTGCCATCTCCTGGTTGATGGAAGCAGGAATTACAGTGAACCCAATCTGCCATGATACTGTAGGTCTATCAATTCTACAAGCAGATAGGAGAGAAATGTAGAACTGTTTATAGAAAATTCAGATCTAAATTATATTGACTTAAGTCAATATAATTATGTATACTCTGATTAAGTGATTAACAAATGTACGAGTAAATTACATCCATATTAAATTAGATGCCACTGACAATTATTCAAAACAAGAAAAAGAAGTGAAAATCAGAAAATTAGTTCTAGCCCACCCTCAGAAATATATCTAACTGCTATAGAGCCCCAACAGTTACTTTGGCAATCATATCTCAGTTAGAGTTACTCTAACCAGCTAATGTAGCATACCCAAACTTGTAATTAACATAGTTAACACTAACATACTACCAGACTGGAGGCAGTGATAGAGCTAGTCTATCCTACACAGGCTTAGGCCCATGATAGGCCACATAGCATCAGAAAAGCAGGAAGCTAGCATAACAACTGCAGATTATTACAGGTCATCAGCACTGTTTCCATAGTAATTATATGGCCAAGTCTATAATATTTACTACTTAACCAGACCGAACATGTAGTCAATGTTATGAGCATACTGCATAGGCCAAGCAATTTGTTTGGCTGATGAGTAAAGCTGGTTTGGCAATATTGCATTCATGATCAATTCATGATCAATGATCAATTCATGATCAATGATCAATGAACATTCATTGCATATATATAGCCTGGTTATAGGCTAGTCTAGTTCAACACCAACTTCAAAAGGGTCATACTAATTAGCGTCAACAGGCCCATTTCACGACAACTCAAGACAACAAGTTTAAAATACCATCAAATACAATGGTTGTAATCAGAGTGTATCTGGAAACATGTTTAAAACTGACTGGAACCATCGTGCATACATATTTTTCTGGGGAAAAAATGTTTTTGTCGTAAAAATTGTCAACTTTCTCCGTCTGTAGAATTGGAATCAGGTCTTTACAATCTATCATTCCCGAAACAATGCCTAAGTAAGGTCTAGGCACTATAGTAGGCCCTATGCCGGGAAATGATAGGTCTATATGTAGGCCTAGTCTAGTGTAATGGCTTGATATGCCTAGCTTAACTTATTGGCCTAGCTTAGTTATAGTAATGACATTAATGTACCGTAGTTTTGTTTTTTTGAGTAAGGAAAGTACCTTTATGCAAAAATTCCACCTCGAAATTTCCGCCTATTTGATAACTAAAGCGTAGCCCCCCAACGTTTAATCCTTTCTTTTGATAAATACTGTGTCAGTGTGTGTGTTGCATAAGTTGTGCGCTTCTGTTTATATGCGTGAGGCCTAGCCTAACTTTGTGTACTATGATGTTGATAGATAGGCTAACACAATCTCTGGGCCTTACTTAACTTACCTAGGCATAGGCCCTACGATGGAGCAGTTGTAACTGATCTGTGTAAACAAAATATTAGCATTGATCAATCTTATAAACAGCGACCCAACGATATGTTGGTAAATCTCATTAATTGTACCTTATGACATACACTTGTAGCTAACTACATTCCCCTCCTACGCTTTATTTTGGTATCTGTGAGAAAATATCACAGTAAGTTTGGTAACTACATGTTGCCAATTGGGCCAAAGTTTCCTTTTCCCTCATTGGTCAATCGCCAGTAGTGAGGCCAGTCACTGTTTGATCTAGCATTACGATTCAGCACAAATCTGTCATGTAGTTATAGCATACCAATTACTTGTTCCGTTCTGTTTTGTGTATACACACATATGTGTACCGACAGTACATCATACATGTATACAGTATGCAATGCTGCCCATGTGCGTTTCTACTCGCCTTAACTGAAGAAAACATCGTAGGCCTTATCTAAATTAATAGTCTGTGGAGCACCGATTTACATCAGTGCCTTGTTGGCAATAGGTAATTGTTATTTGACTTCTTTATGAGCTGTACAAAAGCAAAATTAAATATTTTAACTGCTTCTCAACCTCATTGACAATCTACGTTGTCGTAACATACATAGACCTAGGGCTGGAGCTAACATTATGCTGTGCTGTAGTGTTACATCTGCAGAAATTGCCACGGTAGCATATGAAGACCGTCACATAGAATTCAATACTAGGTAGCTGTGCATGTGATAGTACGAAAATTAGCACCAAAGTACAATTTGTGGTTCGTAGCACACCACAGGTAGATTCAGCTAACTGCACCAGGAATGTGAACCAGAATAAGGAAAGTCGTAGGTTACAAATGTTACAAGCTATTGCAAAATTCTTCACTGTTTAGCCTATTTCAGTATGTTTGTGGCAAGTTCAAGACCAGCAGGATTGCATCATCCACAAACATAATGTAGCTAGATGACTATGAACAAAACACCTTGCTGAAGCTCAGTGTAAGTGTAGGAGTTATGGCATAATATTTAGCTTCTAGTACTGTTGTACTTACCCTTTGTTATTGATAGGCTAAACAACATAGGCTTATTGAAAAATGTCCAAAAGCCTAGCCCAAATTAAACCTGACATGGAGAGCCAAGTTTAAGGAATTTAGTCATAAGGTAGATAAATTGGTGTCTTCAGCAAAACCCATAATTTTCAGAGGGTGCAATGATATTGGTCCTATCTAGTTCCTTGAAGCTTAATAATAATAGGTTGCAGTCTATGAATGCAGATCACAACCATGCGTTGGTCAATAGAAGTACACACAGTTTCAGTTGTGATTATTGAAGAAAGCTTTAGAAACATTTGTCCAAAGTTTCAATTCTAAAGCATGCTTTGTATTCCCCAAACTGCACTTAAACAGTACTTCGCAGTACTTAACAAAACAAGATCTATAAAGTTCTAGGAAGTGGATTGCCTACCACTAGTACCAGTACTTGCTGTATTACATCATTTAACCATGTATCAGTTCTTTTGTTATATATTTAGAAAATCCAGAGTGAGCATCTAAAAATATCACTGCAATCAGCAAACAAAACGTCCATCTTGGTCTACAACTTTCTGAACTCCTAGTCTACTTCCTCTAACAGAAAACCATAGAAATTGCAACTATATTTCATAACAACATACCAGAATGTAGAAAAGATAATGTTGTTTTCCAATGGCCCGGACAAGTACATATTACTCCCTGTTGCATCATCCAAAATAAGTGTTGTGTTTTAACTACATAAAGTATGGTGGATCTTCAACAGCATTACAGTTGTTCCATTTATGTGACAAATGTTGGTGTTAAACAGTCATCGAAGAGTGTGCGTCTATATGGGCTAATACTAATTTCCCTTTTAGTGAGTAACTCTTGGTTCTGAATGACATGTTATCTACAGTAAATAATACTTGGATCCGAATTAAATGTTTTAGTCTGATATTTTACATTACTTACTAACTTGAATCCAGAGGAGATTTATGGAGTAAATTAAGCTTAGATTCATATTGAAGGTTACTCAGTAATCAACCCACGGATCCCTAAATGCTGAATCAATGCATATTCATTATCCTCGTTCTCGTACAGACCGTACGCTTTGGTTCTTTGAGATGGACTCGAATGCAACGACGAAGGAGGTCAGGCAGACTTTCATTGACTTCTTTGTAAAGTACAAGGGATACGAACATGACTTTGTCCGTTCAAGCTTGGTCGTTCCTCTGGATGACCCGACACTGCTCTTTACCAATGCTGGAATGAATCAGGTTAGTGACGGTTGTAATTTAAGTCTGTGAAGTACTGTACATTTCTAATCAAGGATATTGTCAGTTACTACACTAGCTTAGCACATTAATATATTTACTTTGTTAGCATTTGTTAACTTGCCCTCCTACACACAACGTCTCATTACTTCACATTCATGTGTTATGATGTTATTAGAAGTATTTGTGTCCCTCCTGTTCATTCTTCTAGTTCATGTTCGACATTAATAAATGTAACTAGGGTTTATACAGTTTTAACAGATAGATACAGGTATCTAGTCAGATAAACCAAACCTCAGTGTTCCGTTTGCTAGAATGCAAACCATGTTCTGTGACGTTAAAGGTAGTCAGTATAGGCCCCAAATTATAGCACGCTATAATTGCTAAAAGTTTTCAAAAAGTACTTTCCTGGAGGTCTCTACTCTTCAAGTTGTTCTCAGACATTTTTAAGTAAAACACAAGAGGACTAAATGTCCCGGTGAGGAAAATTTCCTCGAAGGTTGTAATGAAAACAGTTTAAGAATTTTGCCGAAAGGTGACCATATTTGAATATCTAGCATATTTGTGGCCAATACAGCTCATACCTTTAAATACACTCTCTTTTTATTTATGAGTATCATTGCGAAAAACCAAAGTTCTGTGACATCAGATAAAGTGACCTAACAAGACTAAAAAAAGCTGTTGTCTGAAGGTCAACTGAATCTATAAAGAATAAATAAATAAAAAACAAAAAAAAAACAAAAACAAGCAGTCTTGTGCTTGTTGCTTTTGTAAGTAAAAGCTGCATATGAGTTTCATGAGCATTTATACATGTGACGATCACTATGGAAACAATCCCAAAATATAGGTTGTCTGTCTCAAATAAAACTTTGTAAGGAAATCCTACTTTGTTAAGAATCAATCCTGTGTTTGCCACTTTTGTATCTAAAACGGTTGCCAAGGATTGTATGAATAAGTGTTGTGATTTCCATATATACAGTGCTTGCATTGATGGCATGAATGATTCCTCTGAATAACCATTTCACACGAACAGACTTGTACGAGTCTCAAGTTTTCAATACACTTTTCATTCTGTTGGCCTTGGGACTGAATGTGTGTTAAGTTTGACTTTATCATACATGTGCCATTGAACAGTTGTGAATTTTTTTTCTAAATTATTTTCCTGTATTACCGTCTACTTTTAAGCTTCAAGGTCAAAAATTTGCATATTTTGGAGCAATTCTTTAATGTGCTACAAAGTAAACCATTAATGAGCAATGCCATGACACAATCAATTTCCAAGATTAGCTGTAAATTCTTCTGACTGAGTGGATTGTAATATTCTCAAAGTTTTAATATTGATGCATAATTATACACAACCCCTACCTCCCCTCTCCCCACACCTTTCCACATACCTTTCCACACCCATACCAAAGAAGCACAAAAAGTATGAACATTTTTATCAAACCTTTGGAAAACTGTAGATGCATCTAACTCTGTCCTGTGGGAAGGTCAGATCAGAGGCAAATTTCCACAGCTAGAATGCCTAAATGCATCTTTTTGCCCCTCTGTTTTATTCACAGTACAAGCCCATTTTCTTGGGAACTGTCGATCCGAACAGTGATATGGCCAAATTGAAGCGAGCAGCCAATTCTCAGAAATGCATCAGAGCAGGTGGCAAGCACAACGACCTGGACGATGTCGGCAAGGATGTTTACCATCACACATTCTTTGAAATGTTGGGTAATTGGTCATTTGGCGATTATTTCAAGGTATGTTTTCATGTTCTTGCCATCAAGTCATGCATACCATGGCTCATTCATGTTATTGCCATCAATTCATACATACCCTGGCTCATTCATGTTGTTGCTTTTGTTTCACTTGCTTATTTTCAAACATTTTGAAATTGGTTTTGTGGAATTTAAGGTCAGAAATGTACCTGGAATAATGTATATTGTGATATCACTGTATGCAGCACTGTCTGCAGGGCTCATTTTGTAATGTAAATGTTAAGCAAACTAATCATTAAAGGCATTGAAGACTCGCCCCAAACCGTGTGCTGCCCTCTGTAAAAGTTAACTCTCCGTTGATTGCAAGTGAAGTTTTCTTTTTGTCGCTACAAAATGCAGACAGTAATGAAACGTGATACCTTGTTATCTTTTATCTAGACCAGAGATGTCCATTGCTGCTATGTACACTGTGTTGTGGATATTGACAGTAGCTGCATGAATTGACTGTACACTAGTGTCTAATTACTGACGGTAGCAAGCTGTGTGTGTATTTTCTGGGATCGATGGTGGTGTCTAACACTTCTGCTACACCTCATTCGAAACTAGGTCAGATTACCGGCATCAGACGTTTCTTTGTGCGCGAGTCTTCACTCCCTTTAACCATGTCATGAATGGATGCAGGATTGATGCAAAAATATGACATTTAAAGACTGTCACACTAACCATTTTTCATATTCCTCCCATAGAAAGAGGCTTGTGCGATGGCTTGGGAGCTGCTCACAGTGGTGTACAAGTTACCTGCAGATAGATTGTATGTGACATATTTCGGTGGCAATGAGAAAGCTAGTCTAGCTTCTGATGAAGAATGCAGACAAATATGGCTTGATCTAGGGTAAGCCTCTTGTAATTTAATGATCTCATAGACAATGAACCAATTTATGGGAAATGTACTTGGTTGTTCCATCTACAAAACCATGTGACATTCGTATTTCTGGCACAAGTGAATGAATGTCCAATCAACTGTTAAACATCTTGCAATATCATTTTGGTCATACTGGCAGAATAATGCTGAAAGAAGGACTTTTTATTCAATTTATGTAACTCAGTCTCTGCATGGTGTATCCATTCTCCCCTACCAACTCTGCCCCCCCCCCCCTGGTTTTATTCAAAGAATTCAGCTAGCACTTAGGTAGCAATAAGGTAGTGATAAAATTTGGCTTGAAACGATTCAATGTATCAGCTGCTGCCTTTGTAAACAAAATTCGTTAGTACGAACACAAAAATTCTAAATTGTGGATTATTTTGGATTTGTTGAGACATTCTCTATTTATTTCAAAGTCAAACATTGAGTCCAATGGAATAAACAATACGGAATAAACTTGTGGCATACTTGATGAAAAGAAGTATTTGACTTTCATATGCCTCTGTAGCTGTAATTAGTATGCTAATAATCCTTCTTGACAAATCAAAGGATCTGTCTTATATATAATATTGATAATATAAATGAATTAGTCAGAAGATTTTGTAAACTCATATCACATAGAATTTTTTCTCTTCTAGTCTGACTCCAGAACGTGTCATGCCCTTCGATATGAAAGACAACTTCTGGGAGATGGGGGACACTGGACCATGTGGCCCTTGT
Source organism: Apostichopus parvimensis (assembly GCA_000934455.1). Classification (NCBI taxonomy): domain Eukaryota; kingdom Metazoa; phylum Echinodermata; class Holothuroidea; order Aspidochirotida; family Stichopodidae; genus Apostichopus; species Apostichopus parvimensis. The sequence continues at coordinate 36,025 of KN893125.1, read as the reverse complement.
AGTGAAATTCATTTTGACAGAATCGGTGGACGAGATGCTGCCTCCTTAGTCAACATGGATGACCCAGATGTGGTGGAAATATGGAATCTTGTGTTTATACAATTCAACAGGTAAATCAGGAGATAATCATATAATATATGGGGTGTCATAACACTCAGTATAGTGGAATGTACCGTTAGCCCTGACGTGGTGGAAATATGGAATCTTGTGTTTATACAATTCAACAGGTAAATCAGGAGATAATCATATAATATATGGGGTGTCATAACACTCAGTATAGTGGAATGTACCGTTAGCCCTGACGTGGTGGAAATATGGAATCTTGTGTTTATACAATTCAACAGGTAAATTGGGGAATCATCAGATAATATATGGGTGTTATAACACTGAGTAAAGTGCAATGTACCATTAGCCCTGATGCATGGTGGAAATATGGAATCTTGTGTTTATACAATTCAACAGGTAAATAGGGGGATCATCAGATAACATATGGGGTTTCAAAACACTATATTATATATGGGTGTTATAACACCCAGTGTAGTGGAATATGACTATAATGTGCCTTCAAGAAAACATACAATTTTCAACCCCCTCCCCGGCATTGTAACAAGCCAGAAGATAATGTTCATTATACCATCACAGGTACAAACCAGGTTATGTGTATGTTGCTTCAGACAAATGAATAGATTTGAATGACCTTCTTGACAGTAATATGAGGAGTGGGGTGACAGCTTGAAGCTAGTATTACTAGTGATAGTTATTACATCACATAATTCACATCAGTAATCGACTCACTATTCAGTTAACAGGAGTCCACATTGGACAAAATGGGTCGGCAGTTTCAGACCAGATGCTAATGATTATAGCTTCATAAATGTCTAGGGCTTCTTAAAGATCTCATGCATCTATCACCGAAACTTGATCGACCGATTGGTGATAATTTCTGCAGCTTGTTAATGTTCTTCAGCCTTGTTGAATGTTCACTACGTGCTGTACATGACATAAGGTGCAGCGTTGATTCTTGTACGTTAATAAACCCAACCTTTATCTGCTCTTATCTAACGGTTTCTTCTTCCACACAGAGAATCAGACGGGTCCTTGAGACCGTTGCCGAAGAAGAGTATCGACACAGGGATGGGATTAGAGCGAGTCGTCTCCGTGATACAGAACAAGACATCCAACTACGACACGGATCTCTTTGTACCAATCTTCCAGGAAATACAGAGCGTAAGTTAAACACACCTGTTACAGAACAGATGAATGGTAATAACGTGGGAATAATTCAGTAACAGTATTAACAGTATTTAATTAACTGATAGGAGGTAGGTACTAATTCCTGTGAAACTATCGCTTTAGAAATAAGTGTAAACATAA
>KN893125.1:0-34371 GCA_000934455.1 Apostichopus parvimensis | reverse complement strand
AACTAGACCTTATTGATATTTAGCTTAGCATGTATACTCATAAAAGAGAGATCTCTGTTGAGCCCATTGTTGTGTGTTGAGGCGTAAGATGGTTTTTAGTTCCCGGTTGCTTCTTTCATGAGCAGTTTTGAAGAAGCCGTAGAGAATGACAAATTTGAGGTCAGATAAGTTGTGATTGTGGAGATTAAAGTGTCCAGCAACAGGGAAACCTGGGTTATTTTTGCGGATACTTAGTTTGTGGTTATTGAACCGAAGCCTGAACTTAGTGCTGGTTTCGCCAATATAGGTGACCTGGGGGCACTTGCAACAATACAGGATGTAGATGACATTAGCTGAGTCGCAACCAAATCTACCAGGTCTCAGAGTGGTGCCTGAGGCCCGGTGGAGGAAAGCGGGGGAAGGGGTCGAGGTGTGTGCACACCAAGCATCTGGGTTTGTTACAAGGGATGTTTCCACTATCAGGCTCATTACTGGGTGGGGCGAGATTAGTTCGAACCAGCACTGATGGGATGTTACGTGGTTGTCTATAGGCTATTACAGGGGGGCTTTGAAAAGTTCAGCTATTGTAGGGTCAGAACCTAGAGTACCCCATGCTTGCTTGATTACATTGAAGAGGGGGCGAAGGGAGGGGTGGTAAGTGACAACGAGGGGTAGTCTATCAGAATCAGATTTGTTACGATAGGTTAGGAGACTAGATCGTTGTAGGGACAGAACCCGTTTGAGGTGGAAGTTAAGTATTCGGTACGGGTATCCCCTTTTGAGGAAGAAATCAAGCAGTTCAATGGCCTTATTAAGAAAAGTTTGGTCACGTGAGCAGATACGCCGGTATCTCAGTAACTGGCTGTAGACAATGAAATTTTTGGTGTGGCGGGTATTAAAACTATTAAAGTGGAGATAAGAGTGCCTATCAGTTGGTTTGGCAAACACCGATGTCTCTATTTTGTGATCTTCGATCATGACGAGTACATCGAAGAAGGGGATTTGCTTCAATGTGGACCGTTCGGTGGTAAACTTTATGGAATCGTGAAAATCATTGGCAAACGTGAAAAAGTTGTCCAGTTCTTGTTTGCCCTTATCCCATAACATAAAAATATCATCAATGTAAAGTGCATAGATACATGGTTTGTAAGAGGATGAAGAAAGTCATTCTTGTTCCAGGTAATGCATAAAAATATTAGCATATGAGGGGGCCATTCGGGTACCCATGGCTGTGCCTTTGGTTTGCAGATAATGACGACCATTGAAGGTAAAATTATTATGCTCAAGTATAAACTTAATGAGCTGCGATATCTCACAATGTTGGGTGACATCATTAGACGCCATCATTTTATTACAGGACACCTTCGTTATGGGGGATATTGGTGTACAGGGCAGAAACATCCATGGTTACCAGAATGGCGCCTTCAGTGAGGGGCGGGACTTCCTAAAGTATGTTAAGAAAGTGGGTGCTATCTTGAATATAGCTGGCTATGTTGGGGAGAAGAGGTTGTAAAAATCGGTCAACATAGGCGGAAATGTATTCTGTGTAAGGGTACCAATACCCGACACAATAGGCCTACCGGGGGCGAACATATGTTGTTTACGAGCGATTTCGAACACCTCGTGGTCTGACAGTTTGTCAGCATTTTTATGTTTATTGCTGACAAGGCGGTTCAGTTTATGTATTTTGGGGAGTGTGTAGAAGGGTGTGGGTGCGGGGGCGGAGGGTATGAGCTTTACAACCTCTTCTCTTACCTTAGCGTTAAACGTATTAACCAAAGAAATTAGGTGTCTGTGGTATTGAGAGGTGGGATCGCTGTCCAGTAGTCTGTAGAAACGGACGTCAGAAAGTTGCTTTTGCGCCTCTGCGACATAGTTGGTGGTGTCCATAACCACAATAGCCCCTCCTTTGTCTGCTGGTTTGATAATTATATCTGAGTTGCGACGGAGTTCGTTTAGGGCTCTTCTTGACTATGTTGCGTTGTACGATTAGTGGGCGGTTAGACGGTTCTTTGCTGTCTGCCCATTCTCGTAGGAGAACTTTCCGGGTGAATTGGTTAAAATCATTGGTCAGTTCCACGGGGTCCACCTGAGCTGTAGGGCAATATGAAAGCCCTAGTTCCAACACATGCGCCTGTCGTGAGGTTAGTTCATAGCAAGAAAGATTAACAACCTGGGAAGTCTCAGACTCCTTGTTTCTGGCTCCTTCGGTAGGGCGTGTGTTGAGCATCTTGTTGAGGTGAATATATTTGTCAGGTGTTGAGGAAGCGGTGTTGTTTCGGATGAGTTTATTAAGGATGGGAGAACGGCGGATTAGGGATCCCAGTTTCTTGTTCTTCCGCTTGAGAGTCTTGTTAAGAGTGAAGGGACTTACTCAAATGGTCGTTGATCTTCTTCCCGATTCCTGCATCTTTGATCCTGTTATGCCAGTGGAACCGTGAGAGGCAGTCCATAAGGTGACGTTGTTTCGCATATATGCATCCTTGAGTGATAGGTTGCGTAATTTGGTTGCAGTATTCTTTATAATGGCTGCTGAGCGTTCCTTACTCTTTGTCGAAAAGGATGTGCAGGTCATTGGGTGACGGAGAAGGAGTCCTCTGGGGATAAGGTCCAGTTTCTTGCAATTGGAGAGAAAATAGATGTAGGATCTCGTTTTAGCCAATCTACGTACGGTTCTCTCATGCTGTCTGATTACACGCCGGATTTCCGTATCCAGAAAAGAAATAGACATGTCTGTTGGCGTGTGTTGGAAAGTAAGTTAGGGTTTCACGGGTACAGCTCACGCACCGATCATCAGGCAACTGAACTGATCAACACGGGCTATCTCGGCTTCAGGCGTGTGTGTTTACGGTCGCCATGGCGACAGCGCGGTAACAGCTGTGTTCTTTTGTTAATGCATCTGTCCTTCGACTGTATTATGGCCAGCTTCTCTTCCATGCATAGGTTACATGCTCCTGATTCGCGTTGGTGTGTGTCGGATTGCTTCAATATGTTCCATTCAATAGTATAATCGCTCCCCTTGCTTTTCAGTGCCCAGATATGCTTGGATAGTTCTGTCTCCTTTTCATATTTCTTGTTGCGAAACGACTTCGTGTGGTTGCGGTACCTAGATTTAAAATCGCCCCCGGTGAGCCCAACGTATGGCCACGAGTCAGAACCGGAAGTGACGGTGGCTTCGTACACAATTGAATCAGCTAAGCACTCTCCATGCAGAGGGCAGGCTCCTTTATCTCTACAGTTGCAAGTTTGGGTGGCATTTGCTGTCGGGTTGTTTTCCCGCATTATTCTGGCGTTGTGGGACTTACTGATGGAATCCATGTCTTTCATGCAACTGTAGCTCACTTTCATTGTGTTTCTGTTGAAGATTTTCCTCAGCTTGCTCCCACGTGGAAAGTGCCTATCTATGAGTTTGAGGAACTGTGACCCCACGTTGGTTTCCACGTTCCTACTATATGGTGGGCTGAACCGCGTGATCTTCCTCTGGCGGTTCTGTCGTTTTTTCTTGGGTGTTGTTGGTGCGCCCCCGTACCGTATCATTAAGAATTGGAAATCTGCACTCTGGACCCTTACAAGGGTTTTTGTTATGATTTATGTGTTCATCAACACAGTTTATTGGTACTTTAATACGCTGTGAAATGAAATTTTCAGATTTTTTTTGTGCATTGTAAAATCTCCACATTTCGTCGAGTTAATCATAATGACATGATTTATTCTAAGAAGCAAGTTTGAGTAGCTGATGTTGAAGCTGGTTTTAGATGAGTTTTATTCTTTGTTTCTTTTTTTTTTCATGTATTCCTGCAGAAAACAGGAATAAGGAATTACACTGGAAAGATTGGGCAAGCAGATGCTGATGGGGTAGACATGGCGTACAGAGTAGTGGCTGACCACATCAGGACTCTAACTATCGCATTATCAGATGGAGGGAGGCCGGACAATGTAGGAAGAGGGTATGTCTCTAGTTGTCTTCTTGAACCATGTGATGCTTAGACTAGGACTGGGGAAGGGATGAAAGGGGGTGGGTATGATTACAGGGATTTGGGGGACCACATCAGGACCCTAACTATCGCATTATCAGATGGAGGGAGGCCGGACAATGTAGGAAGAGGGTACGTCTCTATTTATCTTCTTGAACCATGTGATGCTCAGACTAGGACTGGGGAAGGGATGGAAGGGGGTGGGTATGATTACAGGGATTTGGGGGACCACATCAGGACTCTAACTATCGCATTATCAGATGGAGGGAGGCCACACAATGTAGGCAGAGGGTATGTCTCTAATTGTCTTCTTGAACCATGTGATGCTCAGACTAGGATTGGGGAAGGGATGGAAGGGGGTGGGTATGATTACAGGGATTTGGGGGACCACATCAGGACTCTAACTATCGCATTATCAGATGGAGGGAGGTTGGACAAAGTAGGAAGAGGGTATGTCTCTATTTATCTTCTTGAACCATGTGTTGCTTAGACTAGGGAAGGGATGGAAGGGGGGATAGGTATGATTACGGGATTTGGCTGACCACATCAGGACTCTAACTATAGCATTATCAGATGGAGGGAGGCCGGACAATGTAGGAAGAGGGTATGTCTTTAATTGTCTTCTTGAACCATGTGTAACTTGGAAACAATATGAAGGAGGGTGTCTGATATTGCAGGAATTCTCAAGCTTACTATGATGATCTGATGTACCGATGGTTCTTTCTTTTATTTAAAATACCTTAGATCAAGTCACAGATTTATTTCACTTCATCTCTTTGCTGTAAATTAATTTCTATCGTTGTTGCCTTTCAGCATAATCAGAAAAGTTTTTTTATAAGTTTCATATGGGTGATATTAAATCTAATGTTAGAGTTTGGAGAAACTGATGAGGAAATTTATTGATAGAAGGTGTTAACTGGTAACTGTCATATATTTATTAATATTCATTAATAGTTAACGTCACACATACGTTTGTTTTACAATTTCGACAGGTACGTTCTCCGAAGGATACTACGACGGGGCATTCGCTATTCGACCGAGAAGTTGAATGCATCCCCTGGATTCTTTGGGAGTCTGGTTACGAAAGTAGTAGAAATATTGGTGAGTGCAACGAGCAGCTACCTTGTATATTACATTGTGAAAATAAGTTAATGAATAATGGAAAATCGACAGCCAGTCATCCATTATTCATATACTGATATGATTAGGTTAATTTAATTTCTACAAAATATATATCGTCTAAATCTTGTGTTAGTCATATAGAGAGTAAACCCTTAATTGTAATTTTTTTTTTTTCTCTAGGCAATACCCATTTGAGATTCGGTAGTAAAATTTTCTCTTTTGTCTTCTTCTTCAGGGTGAGGCTTTCCCAGAGATTACCAAAGATCCTCAGATGGTGATGGACATTATTAACGAGGAAGAGGAGCAATTCTTGAAGACTCTGAGTAGAGGACGTAGAGTTCTAGAAAGAGCAATTACAAAGCTGGGATCAGGAAATAGCACACTACCAGGTTAGCTTTATGCTATTTACTCTATCCTCATGAAATCTACCAAAGTAAGCAATAAAACAGCTGGGTGGTGGCAAGCGATTATATGAAACACTTTTAGGCACAGCATCATTAAGCCTGTGTTATACTCACATGACATATGCAGGACTATGGTTGTTTTAAGTAGGCACAGCATCAGAAAGCCTCACTATTGGGTGAAAATGCAATGTTTGGTTGAAAGATGTAACCGGTTAACATTGGCTACCATTGTGCCAATATTGTGTGAGTGACATGGATGGTTGCACCGAGGCCTTCTCTATTCTACAATAAAGACATGTGCATGGCATGAATAACACCTATGACACATGCTTGACACATGCCTGACCATGGGGGGTTTACTTTGGACATTATGCTTGATTGAAACTTTTGTCATCCATTCCATTCCATTTGACTTACAGGAAAGGTAGCGTGGTTGTTGTATGACACCTATGGCTTTCCTATTGACCTGACAACACTCATGGTTGAAGAGAAAGGCATGTCAGTGGATATGCAAGAATACGAAGCAGAAAAGAAGAAAGCCCAGGTAAATCATGATTCTAGAAACAAGAATACCATATAGTTACTACAGTGTGAAATTTACTGTTAAACATTTATAATGTCCATTCATTGAGTACTGAGACTGGTTCATGGGGGTGGGGGGGGGGAGGATGGGGTTTGGAGGTGGAGGCTGAAGTTATTTTCTTACTTAGCTGCTGAGACTAACTGCTTGTTAATTATGATGTTCTGGATGAAAAACTTCGAAGATTTTGTATAGGATTCTGCTGCGAATATCGTTAAATGAAAAATAACCTGTTGCGCATAAGTTGTCATATTCAAAATTTTTGCAGCCAAGAGTTTAAATAGTTTTTACTCTCACACTCTTACTCTCACACGCTAACACTCTTACACTCACAATGGAAATTAAAAACTAAATCCCTTTGTAAAGATTGTTGCACCAGTGGTGTCTTCCATTGTTTTATAGCGCTAGGACAACCACATTCTTGGCTCATTGTCTCTAGCAACCATCGAGTGGGACTGTATCACAGGACAGCGTGAAAATACTTTATTCACAGATACGGTGACAAAGAGAATTTATTTTACTCTCATTGAACAACAATACCACTACCGGTGTTTGACCACATCATTTGACGTCAGAGGGAGGTGAAATTTGGGTTTAATTACGACGATTTCAAGATTCTGTTTCTCTTGCCAGATTTTGTCTCAGGGCAAAGGATCTGGTTTGGACGATACCATTGGGTTAGACGTACACGCAATCAGCGAGCTGCAGGAGAAAAGAAAAGTACCCCCCACGGATGATTCCTTCAAATATGAATATGTCGGTGATGAAAATGGTCACTACAGTAAGTCAAAATTCTTGTCAAAAAGATCTTAATTAGGTTACTGTGGATATACTGAAGCTTCATCAAAAGTAAGAGAAAATACTTGTTATTGTTTGAATAAAATTTTTAATTATCCTGGTACGTTCTCATCGTGATGGGAAAATACTCGTAAAACCGTCAAAAAGTAAGAGAAAATACTTAGATTATATATTACATGATAACATGAGAATATATGATACTTAGATTATATATTACATGATAAGCTTTGCGTCAGTATTTAATTATTAACCCTTCTGAAGTATTCAGTATTTAAGTATCAATATCAGTATCAGTATTTAAGTGACAAAGATAAACATTATATCACACAGTATTGAAGACCTAGGCAGTCTATAGACAAGGAATATGAAAACTTACCGAATTAAAAAAATATTTTATCGCGAAGAGAGGACGAAATTTGATAAACTATATCAATGGTGATCTTCTGAGATGTTTCTTGTTCTAGACTTAGAATAAACACTATAGGCCTTATCATAGTGAAATTGCAGGCTAGGCATTTCAAATCATAAATAAATTTCTCTTTTCAGATTTTGAATCAACAATTGGATCAGTGATTGCTCTTAGGAAGGACAAGATGTTTGTGGAAGAAGTCGACAATGGTGAGGACTGCGGTATCCTGCTGGATAGGACCTGCTTCTATGCGGAATCGGGAGGACAAATTTACGACGAAGGCTTCATGGAAATGGAAGATAATTCCGTAAGTCGAGGAATCAACTTTGACACAAAGCTGTATGACTTATATTCATGGAGACTTAGGTCGGTGGACACGCAGTAGTATTATGTCTGGATTTTGGACATCTTGCAAGAAGTAAATTGCATGACGTGTTTTATCACTGAAAATTTTAAGAACTGTTTGCGTTTTGGGACTAAATTTATGCAGCTGTACATAGAGAACTTGTGATTAATTATTAATAATTAATAATAATTTGAAAATGCTGTCTGTTGTCATTCACTCGTGGTCTGCTGTGGGTGGGTCTCTCTTCCTTGTTCATTCCCCATTTCTGTTTCTTAATTTTCTTCTTTCCTATGATTCTTTCTTCTTGCTCAGGATGATGCAATAAACTAGTAATTAGCTTAATGATAAGTTAAAATTTTAGAACAAAAAACCTCTGTTTCATTTTGCAAGTTGTTTTTTCACCAGATGAATCAGCACAAAAATAATGCTCTTCTGTTGGTGTGTAGTCAAATCTAATTAACATTTGAACTGAAAGACAATTGTTACCTTGTTGGAACTTGCATTTCGTGTCAAACTTTTTACAATACCTTGGTAATTGACTCAACAATTCACCAACTGGAAACCTATTTCTGAAACTCTTCTTTCTGCTATCTTTCATGAAGAATGCTCCATGTTTGGTCCAGAGATACTCTCTTTTATTACGGCATATATTTCATTTGTATGTATGTATGTATTTTAGATCCTCCTGCAAGCAGGAACTCGCGAAGAAGCCTCATTGGCTTATCAAAGCCGCAAGCTGACCGAAGTCAGTCTCTTAGATTCATATTTAATGTCCATGATTATGAATTGTCAATTGTCAACAACTCTGTAACTAGACTACATACATTAATCTTGGAGTTACTCAAACTCGGAACCATATGATTGAAAGGCACCGGCTTTAACCACTGAGCTAACACTCCACTCCTTTTAGCCCGCTGATAAATATTCAACTTTGTCTTTTATTTTGACTCCCCCTCCTCAAGGATATCGAGTTTAAGGTGAACAACGTTCAAGTGAAAGGCGGCTACGTCCTTCACATCGGGAAGCTCTCTGCGCCCGACGGTAAACTGCGAGTAGGAGACAAACTGAAGTTGTTTATCGACGAGGTAGAGACTTTGAAATTTATGCATCTTAGTGTTCACTTATATTTAGTATTTGCTTGTTAAGCATGAACTATCCAATATAGATCCTTCACGCTTAACTCTTGTTTCTTTCTGCACTCATATGAAGCGTCAGTTACCGACGTTTCGTTCTATTTGTCGCAATGGATGTTCTACTTATGATTTCCCCCCATTGGCCACTCAGGCTTTGTTAACAAAGTTGTTTTGATTTTCTAGTGTGGTATACTTATTTAACAGGAAAAGGACTCAAAAGAATGTAAAAAGAACCTGTGAAGTCATGGAATGTCACTTGGCCAAATTTCAGTGAAAACAAAAGTAACTTTCTTTCTGTTAAACGTGATATCTGTTCGTTTGTCGTTGGGGAAAAATATACATTTTGCAATCAATATGACAATTATTGATTTCATTTGTGATTATAAGTGGGATGTTTAATCAGACCACAAGGGAAACAATGTTTATTCCACCCGGAGCTCCCATATGTTGTTTCAAACATTAATTTTTGGTTCGTTGTGATAACATTAATGAGGAGAAAAGAACAAAGACATTTTGGATAATATTGCCCTAAAATGGGATAACATACAGAAAGCTCCTTCATGAAGAGACTTGTATTTTTATTATCTATGTATCTTTTTTGTTTACCAGTCTCGGAGGAGACCAGTGATGAGTAACCACACAGGGACACACGTTCTTAACTTTGCGCTACGAAAAGTTTTGGGAGAAGCCGATCAGCGAGGCTCCCTGGTGGCTCCGGATAAACTACGGTTTGACTTTTCTGCAAAGGTGAGATTCACTTTTAGGTTTACAATTCTTTGGTGGCATTGCTGTTGGGAAAGCTGAGTACAGTGTGTGAAAATAATTATGAAATTAAACACCAAAAAAACAAAAAAAACAAAAGGGAGAAGAGTACATGATAAATTTCAGGAGTTGTTTGTGAATACAATTAAAACCAATTCTTCTTAAATTGTGTAAGATCTGTTTTGAAAATTCGAATCGATTCGATTTAATGCAAGTCAGAAAATAGCAGTGACAACAATTTTGGTGATTTTTGACATTTTGATAATGTTTTTGTATCTAAAATCATAGTTGTTCTCAAGATTTCATGATGAACATTTAACAGAAAATATTCCACTGACAAGATGATTTCATTGGCTTTTAAGGACTGTTTGACTGTTCCTCCCTGACCCCAACCCCTCCGATCTACACATCTATCCCCTCTTACCTTGGTGTACTTACAGTGATAAGTAAATTTGTCTGCCATATTACAGGGAGCGATGACTACGGAGCAAATAAAGGAAGCTGAAGAAATAGCCAACAGTGTGATCGAGAAGCGAGGCAAAGTTTATGCCAAAGACACCCCGCTGGCCCAAGCAAAGTCAATTCAGGGATTACGGGCAGTCTTTGACGAGGTCAGTACAACAGTAGTTAAATAAACATGACATAAAGGAGAGGGGTTACTGGCAAGCCAGGGGTCACAGGTCATATGAGATGGGGTCAGTATGACGGTAGTTAAATAAACATGACATAAAGGAGAGGGGTTACTGGCAAGCCAGGGGTTACTGGCAAGCCCGAAGTCACAGGTCATATGTGATGAGGCCAGTATCACGGTAGTTAAATAAACATGACATAAAGGAGAGGGGTTACTGGCAAGCCAGGGGTTACTGGCAAGCCCGAAGTCACAGGTCATATGTGATGAGGCCAGTATCACGGTAGTTAAATAAACATGACATAGAGGAGAGGGGTTACTGGTAATCAAAGGTGACTGGCAAGCATGAGGTCACAGGTCATATGTGATGCGGTCAGTTTCATGGTAGCTAAATATACATGACATTAAGGAGAGGGGTTACTGGCAAGCCAGGTCTTACTGGCAAGCCTGAGGTCACAGGTCATATGTGATGAGGTCAGTATCCTGGTAGTTAGATAAACGTGACATAAAAGGAGAGGGGTTACTGGTAAGCCTGAGGTCACAGGTCATATGTGATGAGGTCAGTATCAAGGTAGTTAAATATACATGACATAAAGGAGAGGGGTTACAGGCAAGCCTGAGGTCACAGGTCATATGTGATGAGGTCAGTAGATCACGGTAGCTATATAAACATGACATAAAGGAGAGGGGTTACAGGCAAGCCTGAGGTCACAGGTGGTATGTGATGAAGTCAGTATCACAGTAGTTACATAAATATGACATAGAGGAGAGGGGTTACTGGCAAGCCAGAGGTCACAGGTCGTATGTTATGAGGTCAGATTTTTTCACTGGATTTGTGATTGATGTAAAGAGTAAGCTCTGGGAATCAGTGGTTTAAGGGAATTTTTGATGCAGTCAGTGATCTTTTAGATTCACTGAATCGAGTCAAGTAATTGGTTTGGCTACTATTTGTAATGGTATCAAGCAATTGTTATGGTAATATGTATCGTTTATATCATCATCTGGTAGTTAAATGAAATGCTTATATAGCTTTATTAAAAGTATATTACAGTTTAGGGTACTTCACAGCCTAGTCCTTATCATATTCCAAAAGAGAAACTGGAGAAATTTGAAATTTCAACTTGGTTAAATTATTGCTTCAATGGACTTACAGTAGATGTGGTTATTGATATTGCTATGATGCCAGAAGATATAAATGGATATGTGCATGAAATGAAAGATCGTTCTCTTTTTCTCTTCTGGTAGGTTTATCCTGATCCGGTTAGAGTATTATCCATTGGTATACCTGTTGAGGACCTGGTAGCGGATCCAGCAGGACCCGGTGCCATCATGACCTCAGTCGAGTTCTGCGGTGGAACGTAAGTACATCTGCACTGACACGGTATGCATGATGACATAACCACATAATGGTGTGAATAACAGACTTGTTTTTAAAGCCATATTTATTACCCCTACGTTTGTCCTATCAAACTTGCTAGAAATTTTAAACATTATCTTCTGTGAACAAAAGTGTATTCTGAACAAAAGTGTATAATATTCGTTTTGGGCTTTTTTATTATTATTTTTTTTTATGTTAGTATAGTTTAGTACGGGTGTTTTTTATATTGTTGCTTTTGGCTTTTACATTTTTTGCCTTAATGGTTCTATATGTTTAATATTTTGGTTTTTGTTACTATTTGTTTTTAGGTTTTACATTTGTAAAGCGCTTTGAGCAGCTTTGCTGATATTGCGCTATATAAATATTACTTATTATTATTATTCGTTTGGGACCACTACTCTATAATGTCTTTCCAATCTACTCGGGGACAATACCATGTCCCTCTTTTGCATATTGGTAGCGATTAGTTAACATTAGTTTTATCATAGCATGTTTATCTCTTTGCCAAGCTTACCATGCAGTATGTGAGAGTTTGTTTCTTCAAGTGCATGTTTATTTAATCTTTGATCTATTGCAAGGTTTTTCAAGTTTAATAGTGGATGAGAACAGGTGATCACTGGATGGCTGTTAGGTCATGTACCTGTTCCACTTGGGAATTGATTGTTATGCAAGGCATTATGGCTGTTAGTGTCATTTTTTAATTTTCAATTTCTTATTCCAGTATAAATTACAAAATTTATAAATAGGACACATAATAATGATACACAAAGGACTTAAAAATGTACAATCATGAAAGCATGAACAAATAAGAAATAAGATGGAGGATTAGAAGTTTGAAAGATTAAAAGGATTATAACAGAGATTCTAAGAACCAATTTGAATATAAATGGCTGCTCTGTAGATAAATGAGTTCTTAAAAAGCATAATTCTAAAAGTTGGCAAGATAGAAGGATTTCGAAGATTGCACTTGTTGGTTCTATTGCACAGAGAGATCAACTCGGAGTGAAGTGGGTGATCTTTAGAACTATGTTTATTCTTAGATAGTCTTATGAATTCATTTCTAGCAGCAGTGTTAATTTTACCAACCAGGCTTTCATAGTCGAGATTAAATAAGAGAAACTGAATGGCTAGATGTGTTATGTGGTAGACTTGATGACCCTCACAGAACAATAGATGTGATCAGGAATCCACAGTATACCGTAATGTTCCATCTACTTGCTTTGTTTGTCATTTAACTCATTCGCTTCTGTTTCATTAGACATCTCCAAAACAGCGGAGACATTGGGAAGTTTGTCATAACAACAGAAGAGGCAATCGCTAAAGGAATTAGGAGGATTGTGGCCATTACAGGAGAAGATGCTGAGAAGGTGAGATCTGTTTATTCTGGACCTACTTACGGTATGGTAGATGGGGGTAGGTGTGTAGAAAGTTCTTGACCTAAATACGGTTTGGTAGGTGGTGGTAGGTGTATAGAGAGGGTGAGATCATTTGATTCTCGACCGGTAGATGGGGATAGGTCTGTAGATAGGGTGAGAACATTTTATTCTTGACCTACCTACATTGTGGTAGATGGGGGTAGGTGTGTAGGAATGGTGAGATCATGTTATTCTCGACCTACATACGGTATGGTAGATGGCCATGTGGTTTAGAAACTGATACAAACCCGGTTTGCCTAAATCATCACTTTTGAAATACTGATAGTCTATCTATTATTCCTTGGCAACAAACAAGCGAAGAATAAATGGGAAACCAAAAGCATTCTCAGCCCAGTCATTGGTCAAGCACTTCAAATTCAAACATGCAGTGGATTGCCGACTTTGATAGGCATATGTCTATGGTTACATTGAAACATGAAGTTGTCGTTAAAGTGGATAGCTTTTTTTTAACAAGAATAAAGTAACATTTCTCTGAAGTAGTGTATTAACATTTTTGTTTATGTTTCCTCCCATTGCAGGCCATTACTAGAGCAGCTTCGCTTCAAGAGGCCGTAGTGTCGCTGACTAAAAAGATTGATGACAATCAACAGACCCAGACTGTCTCACACAAACAACTGAATAAAGATGTAACAGACTTGGGAAATGTAAGCATATCTACCTTTTCAATTGTCAAAGTCAAATAATTTTGAACTTTTTTATTTTATATTTTTATTTTGTTATGTTCATTTATTTCTCAATTGAAACCTAATAGCTTTAGCTTTAATTATCATTACCAGCTGCTTTATTATATTTAAAAACCGCAATAATTGTTTGCCCTTTCAAGATGAACAAACATTGGTCTAAAAGTTATAGGACTGACCATTCTAGTGAAAGCTTACCGCTAAAGGAAGTAAAAAGTAACGAGCTGTTTTAAAGATACAATTTGAAATTGTAAGCAAGAACAGTAAGACAGAAAATCTGTACAACTTCATGAGTGTTCATGTGACCTAAATCTCTTGCAAATAATTGGAGAGGGTTGATTGGGTGTAGGTTTGATGATGACCTTTGACCCCATACAAATATAATCTCATGATCTAACTTCATAGAACAGTAACCCTTTGTCAAACTGGATGTTATTGATTAATGTATCAATGCGTGTCATGAATGCGCCAATAATGTGATGCCTTACCTGCTGTTGAACTGTCTGATACTATTTTTTGTCGATGGCAGGACTTAAACAACGCCACCATTCCCCAATGGAGGAAGGACAACATACGAAACAGCCTTAAAGATCTCAAGAAAAAGTTGGACGAGATCGATAAAGCACGTAAAGCTGCCATCATCCAGAATGTGAGTCTTAATCTTTTGACTTTCTATGGCAAATGTTGCTAAACATTAAGTATTAAATCAAGATAGCAAATGAATCCATCTAATACTACCACAGGATATCGAGGTGTCAGTATTATACAAACAAACTTGGATCATTTGAAATGACAGAGGTTGTATATGTGAAAGCTTTTTGCTCATTCGATTTAGGCATTTAGAGATCGGTCAATTATAACTAATTGACTTCATTTCCATCTCGAGGCATTTGGATGATATTAACCTCCCAACTTTCACAATTATGACGATTTTTGTTCACTGCTGGATGAATTGTTGATCTTATCTAATCCTGTCTTTATTGCTGACATTGGGGTGTGTAATCTGTTACATCCCAATGTTACATCAATGAGGAGGTGTGTGCATGTCAGGGATTTTTATTTAAAGTCTTGCAGCAAGTCCATGTATTATCTCCATATTTCAGGAGATGTAATTATCCACTTCTAAAAAGCTTTATTGCAATGTCAGCCTCCTTGTTTACATTGTCAATTTGCATATTTGCATTGTTTTCACATAGTCAATTTGCATATTTACATTGTTTTTACATCGTCAATTTGCATATTTTCATTGTTTTTCAAGGCCAAGGACACTGCCAATCAGATGATCACGGATAGCCCCGACAAGCCATTGGTCATCGCCAGATTTGAGGCACTCTCCATATCCAAGGCATTGGATGCTGCCCTCAAGCAATACAAGAGCAAGTCACCCAAAACCGCTGCGATGCTATTCAGCATTGATGAAGAAAACTCCAAGATTCTCTGCCTTGCTCAAGTTCCCAAGGTATGAAAACTTGATTATTATTTGCCTTACAATTCCAAGTTGGAGATTTAAGATTGTGTGCAAGTTGTCCTTGGACAACCATCTCCTTTAAATGTCTGCTTTATTGGCTCCAATTATAGCACGCTATAGCTAGGAAAGTTTTGTGATTACTTAATCGGCCTGCCACGGTCGTAAATCGACCTGCAGGCTCTACCCTTAGCATGCATTGCATCTTAACACCATTAGGCTCTATGTGTAAACACTGTGTGGAAATATGTTCGTGTCTACAGTGTAGTTAATCATACAGCATTCACACTAATACAAGAAAAAATATGTGGCAGACTAATTGGTAAAAAGGTTGTCATTTTACGGCCAAGGCTGGTCGGTTACGTAATCTCAAGAAACTTTTCCATGATAGCGTGCTATAGTTGGGGTCTATACAGCAGACCTTTAAGGTTGCTCTGTCCTTCTGGGTAGCAAGTTTCATTGGCCAAATAAATGCAAAATAAGAATGTTTGACTAACTGTCCTTCAGTGAACATGAAGGAGTAAGCATTCTTGCGCTACTGTATATCCCCTTAAAATTAACCCTGTAAGTAACAATTATGCAGGTATGGTCTTGCAGATATCCAAGGAAAAGTTATTTAAGTTATTATACTACAGGAAACAGTAGACTAATTTAAACAGTAAATCCTACAACAGTCAGGCTGGGTTAGAGATTAAAAGAATATTCTACATGTCTGATTACTTTAAAGCAGCAATTTGCGTTGATTCTCGAGATTTTCCAATCCTAGGATATGATATGATACTATACCAATGAAGTAAACTAAGCTAACTGAAAAGTTTCAACTCAAAATAATCCCGAAAAGTGCAAAAAAATGACATTTTTCTGACATTCATATTTTGAATCTTTGGCTTTGATACACTCCTCCCACTTATAGGAACCTTGTGAATATGTATAACGGACAAGGTAATTTGAATAGCAATGTAAACAGTAAACAAACTCAGCTGAGGAGATGGAATACGCAAAGGAACAGTTACGCCATATCTATTAGAATACGATACGTAACGAAAATAGAAAACAAAAATCATGTGTGCATGTTGCAACACTTAATGCTTTGCTAACTACTTACTAGTAGGTACAGTCGGCCTGCGTGTGTGTATACTTTACTGCACTACTAATAGCGTACCGAAGCTGAGGGATTACCAATGAGTGAGTCTATTCTTAGCCCAGGTCATACATAAACATGTGTGCACTGATTGGTTGAATTTGAATTGGCGGTTTTGCAGTGCTGCATGTGATAAATACTGATCAGATGTGTCTGGGAGACACAAATGTCAGAATCGTATAATAGCCTTAATTACTTGCTAATTACCGTTCACCGTGGGGTAAAAAATATGAGAAAGTCTTACTTTGGTCGTTTGTGATTGTATTATGATAAAAACTCAAAAATTGAGGAAAAATTGTGACTCAACGCAAAGTGCTGCTTTAAGGTGATCTTTCAAAACCAGTGGCGGAGTGTCCATACGGTAAGGGGGGCGGATGCCCCCCCTGACTGACTCAAATGGACTGCTGGCGCCCTTTTCAGCTTTTTACCACTTTTTAGTTATTCGCGATTATTGAATTTTTATTGCGCTCTCAACTACCTATTGACATTTGTCACAAATTAGCCAGGCCCGAAAGGGTAATTTCCCGCGATCTAGAGAGTATCTTTTCTCAAAAAATTTCTGTACGCTCCGCGCCAACTTGTGGTGGCGCTCCGCTTAGATAGTTTCGAAAGCGCCCCTACAGACCATTCTCGCCCCCCCCCTGACCAATACCCCTAGCTCCGCCACTGTTCAAAACAAATCTATATATAAAAAGTATGAGCCAGTCTTGCATATTTCTGTTTGGTTAGACAAATATATATGAACACATCATTAACCATTTAATAGTCATCCTTCAGTATAAAGATATTGTCAAGGAAAAGAAGCTATCTTTTATTTTCAAAATTCTGAAATATTTCAAGTGGAACTATACAGGCGACCCTTCAGAGCTTGCATGTTGAATGTATGTCATCTTGAGATCCACTTTATAAAATTGCTATGAGAGAAAAGAATCACACAGGTCTCGTTGGGAAACAGAATCAACGGAACATTTTAACATTATTTCTATGATTTGCCTCAACTATTCCTATTAAAGATGTACAGGCTCTACCAGACTGTCAAATGAGGTTTTTCTCTAAATTGTAAGCAAGATGTTTGAGATAACATGAAGCATATGAAAGTGTTTATTATGTAAGTGCGGGAGGGGTGTGAGGGGGGGGGGGAGGGAGTGGGTCATAACCCTCGTATTCAATACTTTTAATCTGTAATTTTCTTCATTGATGTTTGATCATCAACATTATTTCCTGCATACTTCTGCATGTGAGAAGAATTAAGTTTGAGTGACATGTAATTTACATTAATACCTTTAACTTATTTTTGTCTCCACAGGAAGCCATAGCGAAGGGTCTCAAAGCCAACGAGTGGGTGAAACACGTTTCGGGGGTGATGGGTGGAAAGGGAGGAGGTAAGGACGTGTCTGCTCAGGCTACTGGTGATAACATTGGCTCAGTAGAAGAAGCTATGAGGCTAGGCCAAGAATTTGCCAAATTAAAGCTTCAAAACTAAGCATCAATGTTGTATACAATTTAAAGGGTATGTTTGCATAGTGACTGTTTTATTCTGGTATTTCTCTGTTTGAGGAAGTGTATGATAAACAGCCATGTATGTACAAGAGTTGGTCATAGTGGGTTGTGCTTTGATGTATGCCTTTACAAGGATATGTTAGTCAAGCACATTTCTGCATGTGTGAGTAGTGAATGCATAAGATAGACTACTATACATGAAGTGTGTAAGTAACAGAAAGGATTAAGAATGGATCTTATAGATTAATGTAATAAGTGAATATAACAGGAAATGATCATTTATTTCTAATTCGTACTCATAAGTAAGACATAGAAAAGCTATTGAGAAACGTACAGCATGTTTTGGTTGATTATTTACTTAAATTGAGCTGAACGGACGGAAAACCTGCACACCCTTGCCAGTAATGGACCCAACTCTACATGGTCCAAGAACCTGCAGATAGAGGTCTGGACAATCAAGGTGGGAGGTAGAGGAGGGAGAGGAGAGGATGGGAGGAGGAGGGGAGGAGGAATGAAATTGAGACTTAAATAGTCCTACTGTTATATTCAAAGCCATTCTGAACTGCATATGTAGTTATTCATGGGAAGTGTTGCTATGCAATGGGATGTCTCTGTGTACTTAAATAGCCCAGCGGTTGTGTTGATCACTCGCACTATTGTGGTAATCACTGGCTCTTATCTTGTGATGTGATTGTTGTGTTCCAGGCAAGAGGGTGTCTATGTTCCAGGCATGAGGGTATCTATGGCACTGCTTGTGTCAGGTGATATACTGCAAGATGGCAATATTTTCATTTTCTGAGTAAGGTTTTCTATTAAGCAACCATATATAGAACTATGTAGCCTTAAGATGATATGATAGCATTAATATCAATTTCTGGAGGACTCAACTCCAAACCTTGCCAAGGCATGGCAGTCAGCATAACAATATGAAGGAATATTCTACCACAGGGTAACGGGGGATATGTCTGTCATGCATTTGCACTATGAATGTAGGCCTACATGTAGGTACATGTAGTATGCAGCAGGTGAAGCCAAAACCAGTCAAACATTTTATCTGGCTCTAGAGAAGGAGAAGAAAATGGACCCACAATCCTACTATAGTCAGGCATGCAAGCTTAGGCTTGAACACCCTACCACATTGTCGACTCTACGTAAAGTGAGAATTGGTCCAACTAATATGTTTCTGTGGCCATTTTAGAATATAAATCAAGCACCCATTTGTGAGGTCGCGGCCATCGTTATTCATCTGCCCCAAACAAGTTTTCTGTTATTAATGAAGCTTAATATGAGACTAGAAAATTAATTTCCAGATGTTAAAAATTATATATTTCTTGAAATATGTTATGCAGGTTTATGCTCAAATAACTGGGACCATGGAATACCTCAATTTGATCACTGTTGTGTAAGACTTGCAAATGAAACTGGAAAAAAAATCACATCAAAGTGTTGAATGTAGAAGATGAAACTATGCATGTTGGTTTTCTCCTGAATCAACAATAAATATGAATTTTCAAACGTTGATGTAAAGTTGGAGGAAACTTCTCAAAATAATACCGAGGGCATCTATTTTCTTTTTTGGGGGTGATTTGAGGGGTGGGGGGTGGGGAAGCGGTGATAATTTCAAAACATTGCTTTGAAATGATACAATTTGGCTTTTGCATAGCTGTTTGAATGGTATTTAATACCACAATGATATTGATGTACATAAGTATATTTAACATTAAACATCAGATGTTTTGGGAAATTTTTGGTGGCAATCTGTTTTCGCAGTCTATCTTTCGTTTGCCAAGGGGTGGTTTTTTGTTTTTAATCATGTGTTTATAAGGTCCTAATAAACAAAGTTTAAAACCAATAACATTCTGTTGAATTTGTGACTTTGTGTACCATAGCTCAGAGACAGCTGTTTCAAGTGACTTACAGGCTTCTCACACACTCAGACCAGCATAGCAGAAATAAAACAATATTAGTTATATATATTTCATGAGAATAGAAAATTTAATCGTTTATTTCTTTACGCACCTTCTCGTCACATTAATTGGTGGCTAACATACTAAATGTATTTGATACATTGTTGTTCTTAAAGGCTAACATACAAAATGTCCATTACAAATTGTTTTATAGAAAAATCACTTCCAACATTTTCAAAATCACTGGTGTGCAGCTAGTTGACAGTTACTCCTTGGCAATATAGCGGACATACCCTGGAAAATGGATACTTAATGAATATGCAACAGGCACACAAGCAATCTAGGTATTTATTTGCATACCAAGAATACTTGATACATATATGGAATTGCACACTATATACCAGTTAATATATATTGCATAGATACTTACCTAACCAGCATACTTAATGTAGCCTTGTGATATAGATATTACTTACCCAATATATAAATTTTTACATAATTGTTAAATGTCACATGATTTGCAGAGAGTTACTTAAGGTATTTATTACAAAATGTCATGCAGCTATTACATTTCTGATATCTAACTTACCCGATACAATTCTTACATAACGGATGTCACATGATTGGCCTATACCTGATACATCCAATGTACTTGTTACATAATGTCATGTGGCTGTACTAGTGTAATTGTTACATTATTCATATATAACATACCCAGTGTACTAGACTATTAAAGAGCAGATACCTCCCATTTTGATAACTGGCATTTACACAGCACATTTACTACCTCATTTCATTTCATTTATCACAACATAAGTATGACATAACAACATAGGAGATAAGAAACAAAACTTGTGAAAGGAAATGTACTAAAAAACCCTATAGGGCATGTTGGGTAGTGACACTCCCTGAAAAAATACAGAACTTTACAATTAGCAAACAGAACAAAATATCAAACACAACCACCCCTCCCCTCCCTCACCACCTCCCTCCCCAGTTAGAATTAGCATTAATTATTGCACCAAAATACAATTGAAAGGGTGGGTCCTGGATAATACAATTAAAAACAACAATAGCCCCACAAGATACGTATTGTTAAAACATGTTATGAAAGATATGTGACCAGTTACCTTATTTGTACATCATCCTTTCATTTACCAAACACCATATTTAAACACTTTAGCCCTGTTTCACCAGAACTTAAAGTGGGACAATGTCCTTTGTGTTGACCTTAATTTTTAGCTATTCATGGATCTCCTTCAGCGTGTGGGCAGGAGTGAGTGTTAGAGTAGAATGCAATAGTTCATTGCAACAAAATGTGACAAATAAAATAGTGGGAATTATTAGGGCTAAAGCATGGATAACAGATATGCAGGGAACATTCACAAAACAAGAGAACTGAAAACTAATGAGAGATTATCAATACAGAATTGGAGCTTGGTTGGAGAAAAGACATCCCAAAAAATCATGTAAAATAGAAAGATATACATTTAACATAGCACCCTGAAAGTCCATAAAAATGAATCTTTCCATATGTGAAAAGAATCCTACATCAGGGTCTGACCTAAATGATCTAGTGGCAAAGACATTTTGGCAACAAAAGGTCCCTGGTTCAATCCTTACTTCTGCCTTCTTTTTAATAAACCCCACCCCCCTCTTCCCACCAAAAAAACACACACCTTGTTTAACAGCTTACAAAATGATACACATCAATACAAACAGAAAACGGAATTTCCTTGCCAAATTTTGTATGACTGCATTTTTTATAGTAACAATACAAACAAGATATTTTTGAATTGTTGACCAATACTGACTTCAAATGATCTGCAAGGTTCTTACACTAATCTGGACCTATCTATCAAGTTCAGAGATCATTCAAGCTTTATGGTTATCGGCCGGTTAATGTTTTCAGAAGTTGACCTTCGTTGAGATCAAATCACCTTTTGGAGTCAACTTATTTCAATAGTGTAAATGTACTTACTATCGGGAATATAAGTATGAATATAAGTATGGATAAGTATGAATAAAAGTATGAACTTCAACCAAGATTGCTCTTTTTGAGTTCTCTTGTTTACAAGCTACAGCATCAAATACATACATACACTCATACATACACACCATCACATAGATTCTTTTTGCCTTTGTCTTGGAATTCAAAAAACTTAAATCTGAAATCTCTTTTTGGAATATCATGTGTTCCTTCAAATACCAGACAGCAGATCTTCAGTGAGCCTAACAATGACATGAAACCATATAAAGGCTTGTTATATTTCCTTTGGTTTCATTGACTCTAGAGCAGGGTGGGGGGAGGGGGGTATTTGTAAATGATGTTTTTACGATGATGAAAATTCATAAACCTCTCATAAAAATTTCAGAAAATAAAAGAAGTGATACCAAACTGAACTGTCCAAAACAATGTTACAAAAGCTGATCCTTTAGGAGGATTTTCGTGTAATTAGATAATAAAATGACATTTGAAAGTCACACAGAATTCTCAACCCCAGGAGAAAGACATGGTAAGTGTGGAATTTAAACCTATAGCTTCAAGAAAGATTGATTGGTAGAGTCCCGATGGGAAAAGCTCCCGTGAGAGATTTAGCACCCTGTTCAGATATGGATTCCATATGCACTGTGAGTTGTAAGTGGGAAGTAAGTAAAAATCTGTGGAAGTAATGCAGAATACGAGAAAATATCAGTCTGTATAACAAGGATATTATTCAAGCCTCCATCTCACATGAAATTGGTAGTTTGACTTCAAGGATTATCTCTCCTAACCATAAAATAAAAGAAAGTTGCAGTATGTACTGGGAAAGTGGGTTTACTATAAAGAATGTACACCATGCATGTTACTAAATGTTGACATACTATAATGAATGTACATTGTATACAAATAGCTGTAAATGCAAGGTTGTGCTAAAAAGTACTTGGTGAGAGGTTGAAAATAAAGGGGGGAAAAGGGGAGTGGAAGGGTGTATGTACAACTGTAGCTATGGCTTAGTTCTTCCCTGGCTGAATGCAAATAAATCTTTTTTATTTGACTGATCATGGAAGGTGGGGGGGCCATGCAGCGTCCCCCTCCCCCCCCTTGAGCTTGCCGATGCTGGAACACAATATATTTGTGCTGGACAAAGTCATTACTGTTAGTGTCTGTTTTGGTCAGTTACAAAAGCTGAACATTACAGGAAATGCGTTGTGCAAATATTACTGCTGGAGACTATTCTTCTACTACTCACCAATTCCCGCTGAAGAATAAACATAGTCTTTTGTAAACAAACACGCTTATATAAAACATACCTTTATTTCCTGATCATCAGAACCAGAGCAGAGGAGTCCCTTCGAACTCTTCACTGCCAAGCAATTAACACTTCCATAATGACGGGATAAAACTTGTATGCTCAAGAAATTTTCCAGGTGGTATATCTGAAAAAAAGTGACAAAAAAAAGCTAATCAATAACATTCGCCAGTTCCGAAAGTTAAATGAATCATACTTAATTTTCTATCCACGTCACTACAGATTTCGAAGGTGTAGCTGGGTGCTGTTCCTAAATACTAATAACTATGCATACAAATGCACACAGAACACAACTCTTGTCTACAAGCCTACCAAATTTTTGGGAGAAACCAATGTGTGATCATGGCAAATATTTCATGGTAGTACGATCGTCCAAGATTACCAAGTTTATGTTGTCCGAACAGAAATATCAAAATCCGCTGTGGAGTTGTTTTCATCAAACTGAGATTGTATCGTACCTAAATACCCCCAAATAGGTCGAAGGATAAAGTTGGTATCAGCCCACAGCTGGTGTTCTATTCACCAAACCTACATATCTCTCCTACAGTGTCCATAATAGTCATTCTGAGGGGGGGGGGGAGGGGGCAACCAAGTTTGCTGTTCCGACAACCAACATGTATAGGGCATGATTGTTGGACAAAAAAAACGTTCAAAGTTTGCACTGGTAATAATAGAATAGAGGCCTGTAGCACTCTTTTTTATCGAAATATTCAAGTAAATTATTCAGTAATGCAGACAACGACTATATTTTATGCTGCAGGAGCTAAATTGTGGAATATATTGAACTATGGGAAAATAAAATTATGTTTCATTTTCAATTTTTTTGGGATAGGAGATCTGACAAAAGCTGCCAAGATTTTGTTTCGTGAATTATCATCAAAATCATAATGTTACGCAGATTACATATCAGTTTCGCTGTATCCTGTTAGATTCTTTTAATTTCGAAGATACCGACCAGTGAAGTTTTTAATAGATATGAAGCATAGGCTATATCAAACAATGGTACCAAATGTTCGTAATGTATGTTTCCAGTCAAACCTAAGTGCAGGGCTACTGTTTAAACTGAGGAAGCAAAACATGGTCAGACTGGGTTATTAATTATTAAAAGTTACACAGATCTGATTTAAGCGAAAGTTATTTACTTCCTAACTTCCGTAAAGTCATTTACTACTTTTTAATGAAGCCTTCATCAGTGTTTGCAAACATTTGAACATTATGTCAATACGGCCCAATTTGGTTACCATGGTGACTTTATTTGTAGGGTTACCATATTTCGTTCGAAGAAAGGAGGTACCATGGTCACAGCCTGGGAGGGTCTAAGTTTGAGAGGACCCCAGCTCTTCACTTTGTGGCAAACATAATGATTTTGAAGGATACCTATACCAAAATGGTACCAGATTTCATAAGTTTTTTAAATGTTTAAATAAATCCAGCCAAACCCTCCCTTAAGACAGAAAAAGTCTGGGAAACCTAGAATGGTAACCCTATGTATATGTCAAAATGTTGTCACCATGGTTACATATATTATGATTATATTATACAATATTTGTACGAACCTCTACAGTACTGTCAGAATGGCTTGTAATTAAGTAATTCATATCGGGGCTTAGCATTAGTTGCACGACACACCCTTTCAGAGGTTCAAGGGTTTTCAGGAGTTGGTGGGATGTCACATGAAAGATCACAATGCCCTTTTTTTCGGTTCCTAGAAGGAAAGAAGAAACATGAGAAAAAAAAGGCAAACTCGATACTGATACAATCACTTTTTAACCCTTACCCTGACTTTCCGGTCATGGCAGCTAGTTACCAGGAAGTTCTGGTCTGGACTGAGTGACATAGCTGTCACCGTACCAATGTGATCAACACATGTATGTAACAATTGGTAGCTGTTGACATCAAATACTTTAAAGTTCTGGTTGTAGGTACCTAGCGAGAGAAATGTAAAGAAAAGTAGGGCAACGTTCGAAAAAAAACCATCCTTTTAGCCAACGTGTCGCTCCCCTGCCTTGATATTTCAAAACTTGTCCCAAAACATAATCTAGGAGAACTAATTACTTGGCGTTTTCTGCACATTCTCAAGATGACCCACTTTTTGTTCCATGACCTACGGGTGGAAACACGAACACAGCTGAAAGACAAACGGACAGACAAACAACTGACAGACGATCGATGCTGCATTAAATGGAGTACAGATATAAATAATGTCACAAAAACAGTCTTACTTATACAAATATAAAGCAAAACACTTGAATGGATTTCAATTGACCGAACATCTGTCAGGGATATTAAATAAGCTTTACTTTACACAAAACGAGCAGCAGATCAACTTAACGTTAGTTTGCTAACAGTTTTATTTTATTTTGAACTTAACTTGAAGTGATTATTATTGATTACCAACAAACAAATAGGTGTTTGAGACTGCCAGAGAGAAAACAGAACCAAACAAATGGTCCATCTTCTTCTTCATGCTGAACTGAGAGGTTGCGTCCCAGACGGTCACCGTGTTATGGGAGCCACAGTATAAGTTCTCCTACAGACAAACAATAACAGAATAAGACATTAAAATCTTAACCCAAAAAAATTGAAATCATGTACACAATTTGAACAACAGAACGTCAGGCCAGGGCTCAAACAGTTTCAAACCATTCCGTGACCGAGATTGCATCGACATTTAGGAAACACAATCAAATCGATGCTTACTAGATATCTTAAACACAAACATAGATATAGATATATATTAAAACATAGTCTGATTGGGAATGTTTACAGCTAATTCATTTCATGCAATAAACAAACAAAAAAGGAGATTATTCGATGAAAAATGAAGATTGAAATAAAGGAGAAAATTACCAGACTTGAGTGACTAGTGTATCTCTTATTTTGCAAGCCATTACCCGAGTGACCAAATC
Organism: Apostichopus parvimensis; assembly: GCA_000934455.1. Lineage (NCBI taxonomy): Eukaryota > Metazoa > Echinodermata > Holothuroidea > Aspidochirotida > Stichopodidae > Apostichopus > Apostichopus parvimensis. The sequence goes on along the minus strand of KN893125.1, from coordinate 8,527 downwards.
TCTATAAGTTTAATATGCTGATTTCATGTCACATCCCCTAGCAAGAATGCCAAGTGGATAAACGACAGAGCACAAAGCAATACGACAGTTGAAAAATGCTAGGTAACCTATGTATACCATTACCAATTCAAACGGACAAAAGGCAGTAATATTGGAAGGGATCAAGCAGAGAATGAAAGCTGGCCATAGGTTCAAGTAAGATTTTAATTCCATGCAGAAAAACAATGGTTAGCATACTTGCAAAATGGTCTTCCAAACTGATTAAAAAAGATTCAAAATGCGCTACGACTGTTAAGAATTAATTTTCACAAAATAAAAAATTAAACAGCACATGAAGGTAAGAAGAAGCTTGATACATTTGCATTCAGTGTCACAACCCCACTCTCTCCCTCCCCCAACACACCCTCCTCCTCCACACACACGTCATACACTCTTCATTCTTAATTTGATAAAAAACCTACATATAATAATTTGTTTCCCTTCCTTACCTCATGAGGGTCCAAAGCCAGTGCCCGTACCCAATGATGTAGGCCTGAAATGGCTTTTAGAAACTCCAGCGTATCAGCCTTCCATATCTATTTGAAGATTCAAAAAGACTTTTGTTATTTTCTTCACTTTATTTAATTTGCTTCTTTTGTTTTCAGTATCTGGTAAATCTAGGATAAATTAATAGCCACAAAAAATGTAGATATGTCAATCTCAAAAGAATAATTTGTTTTTGTTTACAAGAGCATTTTATCACAAAATCTGTCAAATCTGTCAAATCATTAAATTGCTAGACAATAAATATATCAAACTAAGTTTTAGCATATTGAAAAAATATCAAAAAGATTGACGGAAGAGGTCCAAGCTATCAACCTGGTACATGTTTAACAAAACTGTGATTTTTCCATTAACCCACATACTCCTCGTTGATTTGGAAAAAAATCATAAACGAAAAATGAATTTCAAAATTCGTACCTTCACTTCAGACTTTGATGATGAGAAGAGATTGCTACCAGCCATTATGAGAGCACATATGTCTTCATCATGGGCATTCTACATGAAAAAAAACATAAATAATATACAAAACTCTCAGAGAAGAAAATGCATGATACAATAGCTATAAAAATGGTGAGAAAGAACTCATGTCTAATCGCCAGTTATTCTAACAGATTCAGATGTTTGAAATTTATGTCCGTTTCACAGCGAGTAAAACCCAAATAAAATGTGTTAGCATATATTTATTATTCCTTCCTATAGAACTACATAATAGCGAGGATTGACATGATGTATAGCTATCATGATTTAAAACCAAGGATCCAGGATTTTAGGAATTTAGAAGTATCCAGGATTTTCGGATTTTAGAAGAATGCACAATTTTAAAAGAATCCAGGATTTTAAAAGGACCTGGTGCGACCCTGGAGTGTTACAGCTAGCCGACTCCCATGTAAGGGGGTCTTCAGAAAAAGATTAAAACAATAGATGTGAATTGGTGTTTTCTGAGGCATGTTTAGGTTGCAAATTAGGTTTTAGAATTTGGTATACATGCAAGGTTGTATTTATAATCACACATGTTTTTCTAATTTTCTTTGAGGGGTTGAAAAAATGGGGTTGTACATCCTCCCAATCCCACCCCTGGATATGTGTGTGTGTGTAAACAAAGATGATGTTATTGTACCCAAACTGTGACTTCTTTCACTACATCAACTTCCCACCCCCCCCCCTCCCTTTCACTGCAGGCCTCCTCTCCCCTCCCTCTTTCACACGATGATGGTCATATCACAGCTTAAAACTCAGTACTTCCACTCACTTTGATAATTTTAACATCACTGTCGGGAGTTTCATAATTCCAGCAACGTATGGTGTTGTCCAGGGCAGCACTGTAGAGGTATATTTGCCCAGCTACCAATGCCACCACCTGTTGATAACAAAGCAATAATAATTATTATTATCAGCAGTTATTTTTACGACGCTTAAAGCGACCGCAAACGTGGGAGAAACCTGCAAGGGCTTATGGATTACAACTTGCACGTCGGGTGGCTGCCAATTCAACATTTTAACTCAAATTTGGAATCTTTTTCAATTTAGAAAGTCATTTCAACCCATAGATTGCTCTTGGACCAAAAACCCACCTTGCTATGACCCGGCCGGGTATCGAACCCGGAACCTCCCGATTGCTAAGCCTCATTGCTTTAAAATGCCACCGCCTTTATCCACTCCGCCACAGCACCGGTATACAACTATTAGTTTAATGTACAGCAAGGGGTTCTTAAAAAAGTGGCACACACTGGACAAGTCTGGTCAGAACATTTTGACTAATATGCCTTCTACCCTAGTCTACTGTTATCAATGGTTTGTCTACTAGTGGAATACATCACCCGCAGTGCGACTGAATAGCGATACGGGGTAACGAAGGGGTAACTACAGGGTAACGACGAAATATTACAGAGTAATACTGGGTAACCACACTGACAGCTCACCTGTTTGGTGTGTCCCCTAAGTTCCTGGACACAACCTTTGCTAAGTCCCAATAAATTCCAAACTTTAATAACACAATCTGAGCCTCCTGAGTAAAGTTTGTCTCTGTGAATGGCAAGACTGTGGACGGCACCTTGATGGCCTCTGAAAACAAATCAAATCACCTGGTAAACATGGACTTGTACTGAAGTCTTTATAATGAAGGGGTGGGGTGGGGGTGGGGTGGGTGGGGGTTTTGCTTGGTGTTGGCAGAGGAGTAAAGTTTGTCTCTGTGAATGACAAGACTGTGGATGGCACCTTGATGGCCTCTGAAAACAAATCAAATCACCAGTAACACATGGATTTGTACTGAAGTCTTTAAAATGAGGGGGTGGGGTGGGGTGGGGGTTTTGCTTGGAGTTGGCAGAGGAGGTTTTAATACCCAAACTACCTGAAATTGTCTTCTGTTTTTTCTTACTGAATTTTTGTATCCTGGTGTGTGTGTGCTAGACTTCGTTTTACAGCCACTTATATATCGACGAGCCTGTAATGTTTAAATGAATTGTATAGAAATATACAACTCACATAGGCAATGGTCGATTTTACCTGTCTATAAAATGTCCAAATGAAATTTGTGTCTTAAGAGTATCTTTGAAAACCCATGACAAAAATTAGTCCATTAACCATAGGTAGCATTTTTCAGCTCTCTTGACCTCAACTTACTGAAACTTTACCTCTCCTGCAAACAGACTTGTTGGTGAGTGTGGAAGAGTTGATTTGTTCACACCTTGCCATGTCTGCCTTGACCTGATAGTGATTTGGCAACTAGCTGTGCAATGACTTGCATGATAGACGAATATAGGCAGCTCAACTAAGGTGCGAAAAGATGGGACTGATCACTCAGCTAACCAACTGTAATAAACCTGCCATTCAGTACAAACGGCGGGTTTTTGGATGTAACCTACAGTATAGCTAATGGACACTTTCACGGCATGCTCACCTCAAAGTGCCGATACACTTGAACTCAAACGGTAAGTGCCAGGCTTCTCTGCTCCACAGGTGACTCTCAAAGCTGGCAGAGAGACTGAGTTTCTGCCCTGTGGGTAATAACAGCAAGATAAATGTGAGATGATTAAAAGCAAAATAACTGTAGGATTAATGTTAGAGTAACAGCCAGAGAGCATTGATAGTATTAGAATGCAATTTATTGAAACAAATGTGTCCTGAAATTTGCCACACCGTATATTCTATGACTTCCCAACAATCAACCGCCCACATTCCTTGACATAAATAAACAAACAATGTCATTAAAAACAATAACACCAACATCTAAAAATAAGGGGTTTTCCTCCTTTTTCCAACAAAACTTGAAACTTACCTCACTTTAAATAGCTAACTAATGTTATCTTTATTTATCCAACTTGTTTACAATTGCAGATGTTGCTTCAATGCTCCAATTTTAAGATTCTTCTTTACTTGGCATGCACAAAACAAGGGAAACAAATACACCCCTCTTCGACACCATCAAACACCACTAACATACAGTACTACACAATCAAACACTAGTATCCCACACCCATCAAACACCACTACACTACAATGTAACACTACATCCCTACACCACTACACCATCAACACTACTTTGCAACATCAAACACCATTACCTAACATCACCAAACACTATCACCCTTACATCAGCTATTACAACGATTCTGCACCATCAAACACCAATACCTTGCACCATCCAACACCACTATTCTACACCATTAAAATCTAACAGTTTGCACCATCCACCACCACTAATACTCTTCTGCACCATCAAGCACTGTCACTCAATCTGCACCATCAAACACTACTAGCCTTCACCATGAAATAAATCTACTATCAGATATGTGTGAATGTTGCATAGTTTAATTAGCCAGAAATGATGTAAAGTTCATGGCACAGTAATGTCTAAATCGATCAACGAACCACGATTCATGGAAGATGTTCTTGGTCTCTGTCTATTAACAGAGGCAACATCCGACCTCTTCTGGTTGGACTGGACTTCTCCCTCCAGTAGGGTTAGCTTTCTTTCTAAAGTCTGTATCAAGCTGAAAGCAAATATATATTAAAAACCAGCTAGCAAATGTACCAAAGTACAACGTACAGAGACAATTGGGGGAGGGGGGGGGTGAGGGGGATGAGTGAAGGAGACGGGTGAAATGTCCAAGTTACAAGTCCAAAATCTTGAAAACAATTTTTTTTGGTCATGCATTAAAAAACGAAGCACAGACAATTATGGCCTTTTTTTTGGTTTAGTGAATACTTGAGGTTTGGTAAATAAAAAAAAATGTCTCTATAATATTCAACTGAAACGATAAAAGGAAACACCAAGTGGTTTATGGGTTTCATTTCCTATCAATGGTTTTGCATTGTTAAGAACAAACGAAGTAATAGAAAACAAGGCAAGGAAACCCAAATAAGCAGGGAATGATTTCATGTTCAACTTTGTTTGGAAGGCTCGGAATTCTGTTCTTAAAAAACACCAAGGCATGATGGGCGAGAACGTGCAACACGTCTTTGTAGCGATCGTATATGAATTTAATAATTTACAATGCCATATTGGATCAATTATTATTCCCTGTTCAGTATAATTCAACCTACTTTCTTTGCTCTGACAGACTTTGCTCCATTACAGCCCTCGATTGTTCCAGATCACCGATCTTCTTATACAGAGTCGTAATCGTTTCGTCAATATTTGTCTGGGTATTGATCGATGAATTCAGCTGAAAATTTAAATTTCAAAAAGAAAACAGAAGGAAGAAAGAAAGAAGAAAGAAAGAGTAAAAATAACTAAAGTAGAAAATTAATTTATATTTTAAGTTAGTTATTGTTTCTGTTTATTGGTTTGCTGTTTAATCATAAAATTTAGATCGTTAACTTGTAAAACGTTTAGAAATGTAAAATGATGAAATCAGCTGAAAATTTTAAATTTAAAAAAGAAAACAGAAGGAAGAAAGAAGGGGAAAGAAGAAAGAAAAAGTCAAAATAACTAAAGTAGAAATTAATTTCTTTTTCCGTTAGTTATTGTTTCTGTTTTATGGTTTTCTGTTAATCGTCAAATTTAGATTGTTAACTTGTAAAACTCCTTCATCGATCCAAATTATGTACGGAAACAGCTCTGAGCAACTCAAAACAACACAAAGTTCTCTATTGTAGCTACAGGATATATCTTCTAGCTACTGACTCTCAATTCTAGCTGTTCAGTCTCTCATGTTATATCTCTTTATAGCTACTGTATTCCTGCTATCTGATGTCTGTTGCAGCTATAGGTCAATATTGCATTTCTCTTATCTCGTTACAGCTTTAGGGACATTAATGTAGTTACTGGCTCTCCGTAACTGCTCTACAGTCTCTTTTGTTTTATCTCTTCTTTACAGCTACTGCAATACAATTTCCAATACAGCTATAGGGTCTTTCTTGCAGCTACAGGATAGTTATTGCAGCTATAGGATATAAAATGTAGCTATATAATTTTGTAGCTATAGGATAGATGTTGTAGCTATAGGATAGTTTTGCAGATATAGGATATAAATTGTAGCTATATGATGATTTTGTAGCTTTAGGATAAATGTTGTAGAGCATAGGATAGCTTTGCAGCTATAGGATAGCTGATGTAGCTAATGATAGTTTTGCAGCTATAGGATAGCTATTGCAGCTATAGGATAGTAAACTGTAGCTATATGATAATTTTGTATCTATAGGATATAAATTGTAGCCATAGGATATGAATTGTAGCTATAGGATATGAATTGTAGCTATAGGATGATTTTGTAGCTTTAGGATAGATGTTGTAGCCATAGGATAGTTTTGCAGCTATAAGATGGCTATATAATAATTTTGTAGCTATAGGATAGTTTTGCAGCTATAGAATACTATTGTGGCTATAGAATAACTTTTGTAGCTATAGGACAGTTATTGCAGCTAAGGATCTGTAGTGCAGCTAAAGTATATTATAGCTATTAGATGCAGCTACCATATCTCTAATTCAACTATAGGGTTTCATTTGCATGATCCGTAACAGGATCTGTAGTGACATTGCTTGATCAAATATGGCATATACATCCTAATATCAGTACATATAGAGTATATCCTGTCACTATCCCACATTATTACAATGAAATAACTAACACAAACATGACACTCACCTGTGACATGAAGAATGGACAGGTAGTTTGATGTTCTCTGACATCAGCTAATGTCCCATGATGGGAACAACCTTCAAAACGAAGGAAAAAACATTATCACCAAAGACTAGGAATTGGAATTCAAGAAATTGGGCAATGTCTTGTGCAGAATTTTATCTTCCAATTTGAGTCCTCAAAAATCCCTATCTATCCATATAAACTTGGGGTGAAATAGCTGGAAGAGGTTTAATTGTTTATTAAAATAAATAACACCCAGTTTGTTGAAAAGGTCAAATAAGATCAGTCAATACAACATGCAACTGCAGAAATTTATGGTTCCATACTGACAGAGTACTGAATTACTTTAGTGTGGACGGCCATCCTGTGAGCTAGGGACAAAGCACATGTGACAACATCCCCCTCCCCTCAACCCAACCTCTGGAACCCTTGGATGCACCTCATAATTAAATATGATTAGTATTAAACAAAGTAAACGATTTAAAGTAAAACTATCTGTCAATTACTAACTCTTGCAAAAGCATTGTTAGTCAGTGCTCATCTTCAATCGATTCTGTTCTGATTTAAGCTTATATATACTTATATATATTTAATTGAAATCGTAATATATATATATATTTAATTTTACCAGAACAGAAATAATCAACTGAAATGGTAAATTTTATAGACAAGCTCACCTTTATTAGGGCAGCTTACGAAACTGCATGAGCCTGACAAGTGATCCGCCAGTTCGCCTTTCTTGAACTTTCCGCAGATCGGGCTATTTGGACATTCTGTATCTTCAAACTGACAAACGTGAGTAGCGGCCGATGCCATCGACAATACCTCTGGACAACCATTTTGTACCACGACAGTGTCATTTCGAGAATTCAACCGCTTCATTCCATTCCGGCAATATATTCTCAGATCTTGAATCTGTGAAAGGATAGCCCTAAAAACCCAGGGGAGAAAATGGAAATATTATAGCTAACTACATAAACCATCTCATAGTATTTCTGTTGAATACAAAACTAATGTGCCTTGGCATATAACCATGACTTTAGCTTTCATGATGAAAATCTCTTCTGAGCATTGTGTCAAAAGCTAGACTTATCAATATTTCACAATTCGATGCACTATTTATCGATGCATGAAATGTGCACAAGGATATTTTAAAAGAACTGTATATAAAGGTGAACCATCACATAGTATTTCTGTTGAATACAAAACTAATGTGCCTTGGCATATAACCAAGACTTTAGCTTCATCAAGATGAAAATCTCTTCTGAGCAATGTGTCAAAAGCTAGACTTATCAATATTTCACAATTCGATGGACTATTTATCAATGCATGAAATGTGCACAAGGATATTTTAAAGAACTGTATATAAAGGTGAAAGGTGTGAAGTCCCAACCGCTACGCAGCAGCTTCAGTGGCAGGGCGTCCATACAGTCAGGGGGGGCAAATGCCCTCCCCCCCGTGACGGACTCAAATGGACTGCTGGCGCCCTTTTCAGCTTTTTACTACTTTTTACTTATTCGCGACTATTGACTTTTTTATTGCGCTCTACCTATTGACATTTGTCACATTTTGTTGGTGTAATTTTCTGACAAAATGCTCTAACGGCGGTCCCCAGATGTGGTATTGTTGGCATTTACAGGTCCAGAATACCTAATAGGCACAACAGGCATTGTGTCAGGGCTACGAAAACATGAGCACTCACAATGATACCACAGGGATTGTGATGAAGCGCATGTACTTTCAAAACCCATATAAACTTCAGAGTTGTCACAAATGGCGATATGACACCTATTTATTCTTTGTTTATCTGCAAATTAGCAAGGACCGGAAAGGGTCATTAGTTTCCGGCGATCTAGGGAGTAGCTTTACTCAACATATTTCTGTACGCTCCGCGCCAACCT
>KN893120.1:10193-23393 GCA_000934455.1 Apostichopus parvimensis | reverse complement strand
GCCATCATGGAGGACGATGAATCCTCATCCAAATTCTGTGAGGAAGACATCGAGATAATCCTTCAGAGGCGGACCAAGATCGTCCACATCGAATCCGGAGTCAAGGGTTCCACTTTTGCTAAGGTAAAGACAGGGGGTGCTGTTACTTGTTTCACTGATGGGGCAGTTCACCATTTAATTGTGTTCACCATGTAAATCACATAATGCAGGGAACAACTTATCAGGCATCGTAAGCAATAAAAGTTCAGAGCTCTGAAAATTGCTGCACAAAGTTGAGTGCCAAAGTATTCCCTGTGATGTGTATACAAGGAGAGTCACCCAGATAAGATGTAATGGGTAGCAGATTATTACACCAAGTATTCATAAGTTTTATTATTGGGTTCATTGTTGGGGCTATTGAAAGATTTGTTGTTTTGGGAGATTGTTCCATCCTCTTCCAAATTTCTGTGTGAATATGATGCATTAATTCAGGGGAGGCAGACCACATCAGTACTGAAAGGGGTAGGTTGGTAGGTTTGGGAGAGTGGTTCATAATAGAAAGGGGGGGGGGGTGGGTGGAGGTGAGGATATCCCATTCTACAATAACCAAAGCTATCAAGCTTGCTTTTAAAGGGAGTGAATGCTTTCAAGTCTAAATCTTTTCTTGGTCATGTTTGTGATGTTTTGGTGTTGGTATAAAATGTAAGCTAGAGTGCTGTAGAGTTATGCTGTGTAGGTACTAAATATATTACATTTGAAGGTAGAGTCCTCTGAAGAGCTGGATAGTAGGGGTTGGGGGGGGCAAGGGGGGACGTCTGTTTGATAATATTAGAATGATTAAATGAGAACCTTTATTGTTTCATGTACTATTGGTTTTGCCATAAATATTGGAAAGTTGGAGGTAGAGGAAGGTCAAATAAATAGGAGGGTTCCACAAGAGGCAGTGAAAGGATCATATATGTGTACATAATAATGGTTGTTGAAGTGATGATAGAACTTAAAAATATAACAGACTTTTGAAGTTTGAATGTCTGTGAAAGAAACGTTCAATCTGATCATGACCCAGAAATGGCATCTAACATCAAGATCATCTCGATGAGGTAATTACTTTTGTGATTCCAAGTGATGTGTGTCCCGCTATCTTGATATCTGACCCAGTGTGTTCATACTTTGACTCTGATCTTTCCGTTCAATCAGGCCAGTTTCACCGTAGCTTCAGATCATGCCGATATCAAGATTGACGATCCGGACTTTTGGCAGAAATGGGCCAAGAAGGCAGACATTCAAATTAGGGATTCAAGGGTAAAATTATTATTTTTTTTTTTCACACTTAATTAAAGTTCCGTCATGGTGAGTTGTGTGTAGTCAAAGGTTTTCCTGCATACACCTGCAAAATCTGTGCCCAAAATTATTTGTTCAATTATATTTCTTGGGGGGGGGACAGGGGGAGGGTAAGGTATACTTGACAACAGAGTAGCTCTGCAACTGTAAGGCTGTTTATGATATGGGGAAGGGGAAGGAGAGTTTATGCAAGCCATGTTGCACACAATCTGCTCTTAATTGGAAACAACCTGGAGTAGAATTAATTCTAACTTTGTAAGTTATCAGTCTTACCATCAAAAACAGGAGAAGGTAACATATTGGTTTATCCTTCTCATTTCTCCTACTACTTATCCAAGAATATGTGACCTTGTCCCAGACAGCTCATAAATATGATCCTATCATAACTAGCAAGAAAGATACACATGTACCGGTTAAGAATCTTCAAGGAAATACTTGTGAAACCAATTAGGAAGTTTCAACATTCTGTTTTGTTAGATAGATCTGCTTGACCAACTTTGACAAAAACAACTTTGAAATGACAAAAAGGGAAAGTGTCTATATTTAAGAATGACCTGAATGGTTGAATGAGGGATCTGAAATCTCTAGATGATGATTGCTTCACTGATGTTCAACGGTGAATGAATCTGCGTTTGGCAACCTGATAGAGATTGGTCTAGTCCTGTCAAAGGCTACCTTTCCTTCTGTTTTCGATCTCTCATCTGTTTTAGTAGTCCTTTAGTTTTTTGTCAACTATCTGTTTTGGGCCTCTCTTCAGATGTGTACCAACATTTGTACCCATTCATGTATTCTGAAGTGATCTAGATGTTGTTCTACAGATGTACAAATGAACGTCATGTCATGTCTTACGTCTGAATTGTTTTGTCCTTCACAGATACTAGTAACTAAGTGTGAACCTCTTTAATAAATCATATTTGTTAATGTTTGTGCAGAAACATGTTTCGGGAAAATGCTCAGTTCTTTCTTAAATGTTTGTTAAAATTGAAGTATCCTTACCATTCCTTAGATGAATATTGTACATACAACGGTTTGCCATAACATTACTTAATTGATATTTAATTCCTCTGAAAGAAAAAAGTGTGAAAGCCAGCAGAAGAAGACCACCTAGAAGTGTGCAAACTATTTTTTTTTTATTTGATACCCAGGAGGAAAAAATCATAATGGCTCCAAGACAGAGGAAACAGACGAGGAGGTACGGGGGTAACGACATGATGGAGTTGAGCAGCAGTGAGGAGGATGAAGTAGCTCCCAAGGAGGAGAAACCCAGCAAGAAACAACTACAGAGCGGCTGGACCAGACTGGAGTGCTTCCGAGTAGAGAAGGGACTCTTAACGTTTGGGTGAGAACAAATGTTAAGAACGTTTACTCGGTGGTGTTACCACTCTGGTACCTGTTTAATGGTTTGACATGAATACTGTAAACATGTTATACCCACGGCCCACTGCCCAGTTTGAATTGTTGTGCGAGTCCGATCATCATGACATGATAGAACGGGTCAATACATGCTTGCAATGATAATTGATATATTAATTGTGTACATGGAAAAAGATAATAAAACCTGTTCAAAAGGAAATATGGAAATAAAAACAGAACAAATACTTTCAAGAAGAAATGACAGCAAAAACATGCACATAAGCTTGAAAAGAAAGAGTGAAGATTAAAACCTTGCAGAAATGAAAGAACGGCTAAAACCTAACGATTAAAAGGATCGTTAACATTTTTAAGGGTTTAAGGTTGAATGTATGTTCCTAGATATGAAGTCTATAGTACAATTGTCTGTTTAATCTAATGTTTTTTTTTTTAAGTTTGCTCTTGTAGTAAAGTAGGTTGGATAATAGTTTTGCAAAAGGCTGCAAGATCAGTCTTGCCTTCTGCAGGGTCTTATGTCAGTGGAAGATCTGTTTGTCTTGTAAAGTGAGCTTAGGTGAGAGGTTTCTGATGTGATGATACAACTAAACCTAAAGACTTTTGAAGTTTGATTTTTGGTGAAATCACGTTTATGTGTCTGATCAGAAATGTCCCACCGGTTGGGTGTCTTCAGTGTTCCAGTCATGTGTACTGCATTGATACAAAAATATTCTCAAAGATGAAGGAATGTTGTTCTTTTTGGTGTTGTTGTTGTCGTTTACAATAATGATATGCATAGCTACGTTCTTTGTTTATAGGTCGAATTCTCTCTGGGTATTTCAGTCATATTCACAATTTTGGTCACTTTGCTACCAAATGCCAATGCATTAAAAAGTACAGGCTAAAATCAATTTGCAGTTTCCTGGAAATAATCCAAAGTCAACATTACTCTTGCATTCGAAGAAACCTCTTTGTTTCTACGGTCTAACAGTCTAAGTCCACTGGCATTAAACTGAATTCATAGCCTGAATTTCGAGGCCTGAGATGATAAAGATGTGATTTAAGAGTACGACCTTCTTCTGTTGAGTTCAACCCTTAGTACCCTCACCTTCTATTCATCCTCGTGTATTGCTTTCATGACAGTTACAAGTTTTGATAGAGTTGTCAAATTGGTGTGTGTTTGACTTGTTTTGGTAAGGAAAGTTCCTCTGTGTAAGGTTAGAAAACCTTTACACCTCTCCAATCATATGATCTTTTCAGATGGGGCTGTTGGGAAGAGATCATTGCCACCACTAGATTCAGGAGGAGGCTTGGAGAAAAGGACATTGAGGCCATCTCCAGAACAATGGTATGGAAACTTCTACTCCTATGCAGTCACATACTTGCTGCTTTTATCAACTTCACAAGGGGAGAAGATTGATAGTTGTGAAGTGTTGAAGTTTATCAGAAGTGTGATCAGTAGTGCTTGCTAATTTAATCTTATATTTTGTCCAGAAGGGCTGGATTAACCTGTGAATGGAAATAGCAATGAAACGAACATTAAATAGACTGCTCGTGCTGAAAGATCCATTTGTAAGGACATATGAAAAGAAGTTGTTGTGATTGAAGCATATAGTCTCCAAGGAATAGGTGAAGTAGTTTTTTTAAGCAGGAATTGAATGTGGTATGTTGTGGAAGGGACGGGGAAGTATCCGTGGAGGCTAAAAGATAACATGGATTAGTTCCTGGAGCTTGGTTGGTCTCGTCTCGAAATGATGACACACAAACGTTTCTGATCATCCGTGACGTTCTTTTATCGTTTGGCACACTGATTGAGACTCAAAAAGACTTGCAAGCAAATCCTAAATGTCTGTGTTTCCCGGATAAGTCTTGGAATAGCGTCGGAAATAATACCTATCGAATTAAACTTGTAACCGTTATCCGTTAATCTGGCAGGTTTGAATACTATTGTGCATATGTGTTATTAAGAGAGTGTTGGATGATATGTATACTAATAGTTGACACACTTAATTAAGAGAGATTTATTACAAGTGGTATATTTTTTCAAAGGTTACTCCTTTAGTATTGCTTCCCATACCGAAATGATAGGTTTCATTATCCAACATTGCTATGTTTAGAGGCATCGTGAATGTGAATCTGATGTAATAGTTTTGAAGAAATTTTAGAAATAATTTTTGTTCTAGATTTGAATTAATTTAGTAAATGTATTTTCTTTGCAAATGTGATATTTCTGTCATGCTTTATAATTTTCTTTTTTCGAATTTTTGTGCCCCATCGTAGCTTATTTACTGCCTGCAGCATTACAAGGGCGATGAAAATATTAAGAGTTTCATTTGGGACTTGGTCACTCCGGCACAAGATGGAGCCCCAAAGGATTTCAAACAGCACAAAGGTAAGTGGATCTTGTTATGTGATAACTGTCTGTATAGATGGTAGCTGACATTTTGCAAGAGCTACAATTGTTAGGCCTACAGTAGGTATCCTAACATCATGTCTTCATTCGTGTGTAGTTACAGTTGCTTTTTGGTGTACAGTTATAAAGAAACAGTTTTTTGTCTTGAAAAGGTCTAGAATTTGATTTGTTAAAAAGTGTTGGGAACCATGAAGATACCACATTTCCTCGGTTCACACCACCTTAAGGCTTCTTCTAGTCCTTACTACACAATTAAAAGTAATTCTTCTTTTCACCTGCTGTTTCATTTTCACTTAAGGTAAAGACATATTGGTTCCCTAAGTACAAGTAAAACAAAATGCAGAACCTTTCAGTGAAGGTTTTGTTTAGATGTCTTTAGATACTCACTCAAATCTTTCTATATTTTTGGGGGGTTTTGGTTTTAAAATAATCTGACCCTTCCCTCCTTCCCGTATTCATTGATGTAGGTTTATCGGTGTTGGTCCCTCGTGGTGGGAGGAAGAGCAAGAAACCAAAGAAGGAGGAGCCAGTGGTACCCTGCATCTTAGAGTTTGATTTCAATAATAAGGATAAGAACGCCGAACAACTGCTGAACGATGAAGGCTACAAGAACCATCTCAAAAGACACTGCAATAAGTAAGATTCGTTTGTTTTATTCTTTTATCCTCCCTTTGTCCCTCCACTGTTTATCTCCTACCTCTCCTCTTCCCCCTGTTGCTTTCTTCTCTCCATCCCTTGTCTACTAATCCCCTTACATCTATCTCTTTTGTGTTCACCCTGCTCATTAACCTGTCTGTATTTTGTGCGTGTTTTTGTCCCTTCTGTTACTGTTACTTGTCATTTAGCCTCTGAAGAAGATCCTGCTAGGATCGAAACGTCAGGCCAACTTACTTTTACACATTCTCTTACACAGGCTCTCTAGTGGATAAGCAGTTTGCTAACAGAACTTTATTTCATTTTGTTTCATTCTTAATTGAACTCAGTCTGTTTCTTAGTAGTCAATGTAACTAAAATGTATCATCAAATAGATATTTCTTGTTTCAAATGCAGATGAGTGAATGTGAATGAATATAAATCTTTTGGAGACAAATGTATTGAATTCTTCTTACTGGAGCGAATGCTTATGGAAACATTCAATATGCGAGTTTCTCGGATATGCAAAATGGATTGCAAGATTTCTAATTCGAATATATGGAAAGCTAATGGCACCACTTGTCTCAAATGATGTTACACATTGAATGGATTTCTGATACTAAATTATGTTCTATTGTTTGGCACACAGACTGAGACTAAATTCACTTGACAATATTAATACTTTCTATTATTTCTATTAAATAGTTTCTTCCTTGCAAGTGACCACTTGAACATTCTATAACATTAAAACTGGGCATTGGTGAAAACATGGAAAACTTCATCACAATGTGTGGTGGATTGAACCTGAGTATTGTATATATACTGCGATGTATGGTATTGTATATATACTGCCATGTATTGTATTGTATATATACTGCCATGTATGGTATTGTATATATACTGCCTTGTATTGTATTGTATATATACTGCCTTGTATTGTATTGTATATATACTGCCATGTATGGTATTGTATATATACTGCCATGTATGGTATTGTATATATACTGCCATGTATCTTGTGTGGTGTCTATAATAATGAGCACGTCATTTGGATTTCTTCTCTCTCTGCAGGGTTTTACTCAGGGTCCGCCTTCTGTACTATCTGAGGCATGAAATTATTGGACCAATGGCCAGGCAGATATCCGAAGGAGCTCCTGCAACGTAAGTCATTCTGCAGTCATCTTACCATTTTGTACTTTGTCTTGAGAAAAACTAAAAGGTTGGAGGTTTTTGTGAGGATGTAATTTTTCAGAATGAGTTAATGTGAAATGTAAGTTACAAGCCATTCAGTCTTTTTCATACCTGTATACAAGGCCGTTTACTAGTTGTTACATATTTAAGACATTCATACTTGTAGGATGGGAGGGACAGATAAAATATTGAAGTTTTGTATCTTTAAACTACTTTGCAACTGTCTGCAAAGTGACTGCTGCTTGCTAGAAGTTTAAACTGTGACTCGCTGTGACTTTCAAAGATTTTGCATGGAATTTGGAAGTTTACTACAATCAAAATACCTTTGCAGTACAGTTCATTATCTTCACTGGTTAGGTTTTCATGTTAAATAATTATTAAACTAATGAAACATGATAAATATTTGAAAAATGTGTTCTGTGAGCTTGCATGTATTTAATATAAAACTGACACAGAATGGCATGGAATCGTTCAAGAGTTTCTAATTAGTGATCTTTTGAGTAAGAAAAGCTTGGTGGGTTGTCTTAGTTTAACACTGACTCATACTGGTTATGGTTGGCAATCTTGCTGCTTTATAAACGTAACTGAGTTTGATATTCAGATCAATTGTAATATTTTAACGGATCTTGATACGTTGTTGGTGTAATAATGCTGGTGCCGTAAATAAGAGGCCCTTGTAGTCGTTATTAAGACGAGATTTGTAGTATGTTGCCATAGTGACTTATAATGGTTTGAGGGAGGGTGGTACTGGTGAGTACATATACATCTTCTCACAAGCTGATTTCCACATTTTTTTGTTGTCTTTCTCAGAGAGCTTAACTTAAGCATTCCACCTCCGGAAGGAGAGAAGCCCATTGCATGGTGGGATACATTGGCTGATAAATCTCTCCTCGTTGGGGTTTTCAAACACGGTACGTACCATATCACGTAATTATACTTATACCTGCAAACAGTCCCCGCCCCCCTAAAGTAACCGTTACCCAAGTCGCCATTACCCAAGTCAGCATTACCAAGTAACCATTACCCAAGTAACCATCATTCAATAACCATTACCAAAGTCACCATTACCCAAGTAACAAATATCCAAGTCACCATTTTACAATAACCATTACCCAAGTCGCCATTACCCAAGTAACCAATATCCAAGTAACCATTATACAATAACCATTACCGAAGTCACTATTCCCAAGTCGCCATTACCAAGTAACCATTACCCAAGTCACCATTACACAAGTCACCATTACCCAAGTCACCATTACCCAAGTAACTGAACCTGTTGATTAATGTAATATGTGTATGAACCCTGATGCCACCTAGGTGACACTGAGGATTACTCTGATTCTGTCCTGTTATCCTCTCAGGTTACGAGAAGTACCACCAGATGAGACTCGATCCTTGTCTATGTTACTTGGAACGATGTGGGAAGCCGAGACAGGATGAAATGTTACAGCACGCACAGGATGCTGACGGCATGAATGATAGGTGAGCTTGTCCCCAACAGATGACCTTTTCGGAATTAATGGAACCGATTGGAAATAAAATACTGTCAGCGAGATCAATATGGCGCAGGGCAGTAACTAGTCTCAGCCTAAATTGTGATACCCCAGTTACTTTGATATCTGCTTCCGATATGCCTAGCCTATTACCCGACTCGCAGTTGTATGTTTCTAGTCGAGAGTAAAAATATGCCTCTTTGTCCTCCGCTTGGAAAGTGTAAATAATTGATGAATTTGAGTTGGTGGTGGGCAAGGGTTGAAATAAGGATTTGTGGACCAGGAGCCACTTTCTAAAAAAGTGGCTCCTGGTTCGCGGCAATTTCAGTAGGACCAGGAGCTATTTTCTCACTACCAGGAGCTAAAAAGGAGAAACAAAATTCAAGTGTTTTTAAAAGGGAAAACAAGTTTGTGTAATGAAGCGAACCGTGGATGGCGGGGGAAATTACCAGATTTAGGGTCCTTGGCTTCGAACTTACAAGTGATAAATGAGGATGCAAGAGTGTTCTTGCTTTGAAACAACGGCTGACAATTTATTACAAACTCTAAATTGAAAATAAACATATGAATAAATCATGATACATGACAATATAAATGGCTTAATAAACTCTTTAACCTAATTCAGGAATGTTATTAGTGAAAAAAAGTTTGCGTCCCACGGACGCAAGCCCCCGAAAAAGTTTGCGTCCCGTAAAAAAAGCTTGCGTCCCAATCGAAAACCAGTTACGTTTATTGTATGACCTACTGTTACTAATACTAGTGTAGTATCACAGCCTATACTTTGTGAATGTTATACACAATATAGGGCAGAAATGCTCAGTGCCTTAACTTCGCTATTTTTTCAGGGGCGGCCGGGGGCGCCCCTCCTTTCGACCACCCTGCCGTTTCAACTCATTTTTACCCCCAGTCCCCCCCTCCTTCTACTTCCCTACTAGATCCAACAAGCAACTGTTCAAAAATCCCAGTACCTACAGTGTGCATATCTCTCGCTAAATTCCAGTTCACTGTACTACTGCATGTACATGCCTGTTCGAGCTTCATTTTCAACTACACATGAGCAAATATTTAAAATCATTAATCTATACGAAAATTACAGTAGGTCTATGTGAATAGTTTTTTACGCAATGTAGATTTAAAAAAAAAATCAATTCAATGTTCTAAAGTACAGCAGTTTACACACGAATGTTGCGCCAAAATAACATTTACTGAACCACGTGGTTCATTGGACCGCGAAAAATTTTTGCAACAGAAACTACTGATGGTAAGGATGCACAGTTTACATTAGCAACTATTAATACAGAGAGAAGAAACATACTGTGAGCTGAAATATCCTGTTCAGGATCAGAGATGTTAGCTTCCCACAAAATTCATAGATTGTCTCCACTCATTAACATTTTCTGATCAAAACAATGATTCAAATATTACGAAGCCTCTTCGTTGTCAAAAGGTATACGTACTGTATGTGACAAGGCCTACCGTTATGATATTGGAGTGCACACACATGATAGCCTATACCGCAAAAAAATTTAAGTTGCAAGTAATTGTTGTTAAACAACATACTCCGTGTTCACTGAGCACTACAGGTGCAAGAATTTTCACAGACAATGGATGGGGACTTATAACCAATCAAATCACGGGAATTTTGGAAAAGCATCATTGTCTATTTTTAGGATGAAAATCTCCGTAATCAGTGATTTATAAAATCGCTAGCAGTTACTGTATAGCACTAGCATGCAATGTAGTTTCAGGTTTCTGTGCAGCGCATGATAAGGCTGATATTTACAGGAGTATGCGGGCGCTTATTTGCCGACAAAGTAGCGCCCGTGCGTATTGTATTTTCATGTTCAGGGGCGCTATTTTAGTGCTTGCGGGCGCGAAAAGCGCCTGGGCGCCCGCTTATTTCAACCCTTGGTGGTGGGAGATTGGTAGTTATGAGATGATGTTCAGTCATGCTAATATTGAAAGTTCCTTCCAGAACTTGATGAGTAAGACTTTTATTCTACCTCATGACTGGTGTGCAGTCTCTGAGAACTGATCATAACTACCAACTTTTAGTTCTCCATCTTCTTCTCTTCACCGTGTCTCCCTCAACCCCAGCTGCCCAACAGCGACTATTATCAGTATCACATATCTTAATTTCTCAGCGATTCATTTTGGTACGATTTCACTATTTTTGACAGATAACCGTCCAGAGGCAGTGACTCTATGGTTTTGTCTCAGTTTGTCAGGAATAGAAATATCTTTTGTGGTCTGTAAATTCTTCATAGGATAAAACTACGACGGGTCATGTTTTATTGGCTAGGTTCGGTTGCATGTTTTTCTGCACATTAGAGAAACAACTGACACAGCTGTCGCTGATCACATTAATGTTGTATTTTGATTGCAGTCAACTTGACGTGGAGGCGATGGAGCAGGAACCATCAACGTTGCCAAAACATATCAAGGATGAGATTGAGGTCAGTAACATTATGTCTGTGTTTATGGAAAGCATCAAACACCTATGTAACATTATGTCTGTGTTTATGGAAAGCATCAAACAACTATGTAACATTATGTCTGTGTTTATGCAAAGCATCACATTATGTCTGTGTTTATGGAAAGCATCAAACACCTATGTAACATTATGTCTGTGTTTATGGAAAGCATCAAACAACTATGTAACATTATGTCTGTGTTTATGCAAAGCATCAAACACCTAAGTAGCATTATGTCTATGTTTATGGAAAGCATCAAACACCTAAGTAACATTATGTCTGTGTTTATAGAAAGCATCAAACACCTAACAACTTTATGTCAGAAGGAATCAAGAGTGACGTACTGTTAATGGAGCTAGCCAAAGTTGAAGATTGTCCTCGAAGTTCCTTCTGTTATGCTATCTTAAAATCAAATCCTGTGATGTGCATTTACTACTGGTTGATAAATTAATTGAATGTTATTGGGAGAAAATGCATTGCAAAAGGTCATAGCTTGTTTTACATTGAAAGGTAGAAAAGCCACAGTATACTGATTACTTCTTCAGGCAATTGTAACATAGCCCACGACATAGCAGTTTATAGAAACTTTTCATCCGGGGGGGGGGGGAAAGATATATGTGAAGATGTTCATAGTTTATTTTGAATAGTTCCTGTAGGTTTGGTAAAACTGATGACCAAAGAAACATTGTTGTTTACTCACACACACATTAGCTAAGTCAGTCAGTGGGTGCTATTGTTTTACTTACTGTTATTTCCCCTACAGGTTGAGTCTGCTTCTCCATCGAGCACCAGGCCGTCCTCTCCAGCTACCCCTAATGTCAGCAAGAGGAAATCTGTCAATCTAATACCCTGTAAGTAAAATTACAAATAGGCATCATCAGATCAGTTGAAAGTTTATTTTATTTAAATATTGCCACATCCTCCTCAAAGGATGCTGCTCTGAGTGTCTATGTCTTGACACACCTGGTGGCAGCAGATACAATGCAGGCTCTGTCACGTTCTTTAAGCTGGAAGTCTGGAGTATCTAGTTAGGATGTTGTTTATGATGGTGCGGCTTGTTTCTTTCATCCTCAGCTGAAGCAGGTAAACTCCCTTTCCCTCAGGCTCCAGATTTAAACACGAGAGTGAGACGATTAGTAGCGGGCTTTCAAAGAGAACAGAAGAAGAAGCAACTGAAGGAGGCAAAGAAGGAAAAGGTACGTTAGCAAACTGTATGTATGTCCAGGTATTGATTCAAGTAAGCAGAGATGTGCAGGTTTCTTTAACTTTCCTAATATGTGATTGTACTTGACATAAGTCTTAATTATCTTAGCTTCTGTGGTACGTTGTCTGATCCTGGAGCAAAAAGTTATTTAAAAGAAGCAGATTTTTAAGCTTAAAAAAGTAAAAACTTTGCTTAGAATATTTATTGGTTATTGTTCAGGATCGTACGGTAGTCCTGAAGGGACAGACGAGATGTAGACTTATTCTGTTGGTATTTAACATGGCATCACAAGAAATTTAGTATATATTTGCAGAAGTGACTCTAAAAGGGGTACCTTGATGTTTACTTGCTCTGTTAGTATTTAACACGGCATCACAAGAAATTTGTATATATTTGCAAAAGTGACTCTAAAAGGGGTACCTTGGAAAGAAATGGTGTTACCCCATAGAGTAAGGTTTACCCTTAAGTTGACTGTCTGTAAATAATGATATGTGTTGAACTGTCAGTTTAATCAAACTAAAAGATGTCAAGATGCTGTGTTCAAAAACACAACATTGGTTGACTTGTCAAGTTACCAGCAATTGCATCTGGTTTAACAGTATCAAGTTGTCTAGATGTTGTGTTTTACAGAAGCGGTAAGTCTACAAACTCATTAGGTTCCTTCAGAACCACAGTAGGATCTACATCATTTAGGTTGGTATAGGCCATTGGTCCTTTTATCGAATATGTTTTCGGAGGAATAGGGCGCCATGGGAGAGTCGGCTATGAGATGATGTTCAGTCATGCTAATATTGAAAGTTCCTTCTGGAACTTGATGAGTAAGACTTTTATTCTACCTCAAGGCTGGTGTGCAGTCTCTGAGAACTGATCATAGCTACTGTGGTGTACTATCTTACTCCTTCTATGATTATTTGTTAGTTCCAATCCCCTCCCGGTGGTGGGAGATTGGTAGTTATGAGATGATGTTCAGTCATGCTAATATTGAAAGTTCCTTCTGGAACTTGATGAGTAAGACTTTTATTCTACCTCAAGGCTGGTGTGCAGTCTCTGAGAACTGATCATAGCTACTGTGGTGTACTATCTTACTCCTTCTATGATTATTTGTTAGTTCCAATCCCCTCCCCC
>JXUT01132392.1:0-20064 GCA_000934455.1 Apostichopus parvimensis | reverse complement strand
TAGATTAGACAGGACTTGTGCCTGAATAAATTACATTAAAGCGGTCAACGGCAGGGACTTGTCAGCGAGGATGTGGGAATAACTGGCTGGCAGGGAGGGTGGTGACAAGTGTACAATGAATTACTGGGATAGCATAATAGTCACTTGCATTAATATGGATTTTGCTAGATTTGTCAATTAGGATCATTTTTACCGACTGCCATTCACTGATTTACAAATAAAAAAACTTTTACGAGAGAAGAGAATGGTTTCGATCTCAAAAGTGCCATTTAGATATTTGCTTCAACCTACTAGCTGCAAACTTTTTTGTTATTTTGAGAAACAATGAATATAAAACATTTCACCATATCTAAAAGGAAACTTGTGGTCCATTTCATTTTGGAATGAACCACTCCCAGGACACTTCCTGCAAAAGATTGTAAAACACTTTACAATAGGAAGTGGTATTTGCTAAAAATTATGACTCATTTATATATATTCATATATGACTCATTCATATCACTCATTCCGACTTGTGGCTTTACAATTTTTGACTTGTTTCTTTAAATAAGCAACAATATGGTCAGCTTGCGGCTTTGATAAGCCAATGATGGCTTCTTCGCGAGTTCCTGCTTGCAGGAGGATCTAAAATACATACATACATACAAACATTATTATAACTTTATAGTTAATGCTGTTATCATCTTTATTACAATTTAGCTATTAATGTTACTATCACCACTATCATTATCACTATCACAATTGAACTGTCAATATCATTATCATTGCTATAAAGATATAGCGTTGTAGATTCTCATGCAGCTTGAAGTTAGATAGCTATTGATGATAAATATTTATAATGAAAATAGGTAAAAAAAACAAATCTTCCTTAAATGGATTTGTTGTATCCACAGACTAAGAGCGAGTAGGAAGCAGCCAAAATTTGAGCATGCAATAGTAGGCATAAAAGTCATCTTGGCAAGCGTTCACCCTCATGGTCAGAATCAAGAAAAGCATTGGTAACTACCAATGGAAACAACCCACCAAAACAACCAAAGATAGTGCCAGAGGAAATCACAAATTATCTGTGTCACACATTCAGCAGACCAACAGCTTCAAAGCAGACAGATTTTAGTAGATACATTTTGGTAACTGCCACCTTATTCTCTCTCATGTACTTCCATATCATAGTCACTCAACATTCTATAGTTTCAAGACAAAACTATATAAAGATTTATGCGAGGCCTTGATGCAAGTTTCTCCCACTGTCTGCACCTTTACCATTGTCTACCCTCTCCCACTTTCCCACTTTCCCATTCCCCACCCTCCCTTGGTTTGATTTAAAGAAATAAAAGAAGCTGCTTAAAGAAACTTGAGTGATTCCATGGTAACCAAAAGGGTGCAATCCATTTGGTTCAGTTAATTGCTGAAGTAATTATTAAATAATTAAACTACTTAACTCCATTGAAAGGCTCAACAAACACTTTAATCCTTTCATCCATCTCAATCCTGAGATAAGAAGAAGTACAATAAGTCAACACTTTAGACAAAAGCTTTGCTTCGTCCGAATCACGACAAAAGTTCTAACCTTCGAAACCGCCACGCGGAAATTTGAAACAGTAACTTATTTCCGGTCGCTAAAGATTAATGGCAAGGTATTGCAGAGCAGAAACGGTGACACATCACAAAGCAAAGAGATAAGGGTGTGTTTCTTGAACGCATGCAAACTTAATCATAGGTGTGGTGGATTGATAATATTAAAAATTTTAGGAAATTTATATAAATAGGTAGGGTTTTTTGTTTTTTGTATAAAATAGGCTGCAGTTACAAACAAAATAGAATATGTGTTTGTTTGGGGGCTTCCCTTACCTGTAGCCAATTCTGAATCCAAACAATTGAACGGAAAAATATATCCAGAGTGTTGATGTGAAAAGTAGTAGGAAGAGTCAGATCCAATGCAACAATGTGTTAATCACATCAATAAGCAAATAATGTTGTCTTGCAAGTTCAAGTAACAACTACATACCTACAGAAAAGCTACATTTTGATTTGAAAAAATTGGTCCAAAGTTGTGCTGTTGGTGTGTCTAAATTTACACAAATATCTTACACATTTCTAAGGTTTTCTTTGATATTCTAACAAAGTTTTCATACATTTGAATCATAACATAATCTTCATCATAAGCAAACGTGAGAAAGTATGTCCTGCTCGGAAAATTAAACAATTTCAAAATGACAAAGTACAGGAACATATAAGAAATTTTTCAAATTTCAAATCCAATACAAATTCCACAGAAAATCTTGAACTATTGAGACAGAACTTGATACTAATGACTACAGAGATGAGACAGATAGTTGTGAAGTCCAATAGTTTTTAGGGGTGGGTATTCATATGTAGAGTTCGGTATTACATGTACACAGCTTGGCATAACCAGTTGACTATGTGTAATACCTGTAGAAATTGGTGTTACTGTAGGGTTTGGTTTCACTGTAGACTGTGGTGTTTTCACTAGAGTTTGGATGTTACCAGTAGGATTTGGTATAGAGTGGTATTTCCAGTAGACCTTGGTATTACCAGTAGACCTTGGTATTACCAGTAGACCTTGGTATCACCGGTAGAGCGTTTGGTATCACTGGTATTTATCAGTAGAGAGCTTGATATTAATGTATAGTTTGATATTAATGTAGAGTTTGGTGTTACCTGTAGAACATTAGCTTACAGAGTTCAGTTCTTATCAGCACAGTATGGTTCTACATGTAGAGTTGGTATAACCTGTAGTGTTCGGTACATTACCATTCAAGTTTTGTATTTAACCTGTAGAGCTAGGTGTCACCGGTACAGTAATATGTATTACCTGTAGAGCTTGGTACTAGCAGCATGCTTCCTGGAGAACGATTCATCCTCTTCACCTTCACTGGCTGCTTTAATTCCGCTGGGGGCTCCGAGTGCTTTGGTCAAGATCTCGTCGTACTCGGTTCTGGACCCTTCTACAAACTGGATCTTGGAGCGTCCTCCATGTTCGTCATCACGAATATTCTGGGCAACTTCGACACCCTGCAGAAATAATCAGGACATCTCTGAAGTCGTCACTACCCTTACGCTACCATTAAACACAAATAAATTGTCTGGTGAGTGTTGTTAATAAGCATCAGTAGAATACCTCACATCATCAACAACATTGACTATAAATTCACTATGAGTAAAGAATCACATTTGTTCATAAAATAAAGTGCCATCACTTGAACCCAACACTACAGATTTTGGGTTTACTTCCTTCACAACGACAAAACTACTTTCAACTATTTTGTCAGACTCAAAGGAACAATCTCCCCACCTCTGTCTCTAAACTCCCCTTCCCATCCCCACCCCCCCTCCCCTCAAAAAAAAAATATGAAATTGCATGTGTGAGTATAATCGGAATGGCTATTTATACCTTCAATCTCTCAATCCTGTTGCTGTCTTTCCCATTCCAGACATAGATAACGGGTCCAAGATCGATGATAAAGACATCACCTTGGTTGAAAGACTCCCATTTGAAATCAACCTGTTAATAAAGAAGTAAAACGAAAGAAAAATCCAGTTTTATGTGTATTTCATATGTTAGTAATGTTAAGTCATTGTTAAGTCTTTATTAAGTTATTGCATTTATTCAATTATCACGAATTACCATTTTAGTTTAAAATTTCCAGTCCATTACTCCCTCCCTATTTTTATTTTAATCTTCCTATTATCTATTTTTCCATCAACCATGATCGCTGCGAATCATTGCACTTCCAAGTGAAGGTCATCAAAACCCACGAACATGTTGAGAATAAATGTAACAGGTTAATAATGAAGAAAAATAAAGTAAATATTGTTCTTTCAAGTTATGATAAGGAACTAAAAATACAGCATGATGTTTTAAGGGACAGTGGAATTTTCGTTCCTTGTGATAAGGAAGTACAGAGAATTTAAGGGATTTTTGAGTACAATAACTAATATAAAACGAGCCATCTTAGCCATCAAACATTTTGCACAGATTAGGTTACTTTGGTTTTTCCCAATTCAAGCCAAGAGAATTCTCATTTGAAACCCTATCATCCATGTGATAAGTATTGATGTATGGCGGTATACATCACGCTCTCCCTTTCTTACCTAGGTGGTCAGAGAATAACGAGGCAGGCAAGTTTTCATAACAGTCACTCCTACTGCTACTGTGACCAGCATTTAACAGCACAACCTGACAGATGAGAGTGGGGGGCGGATGCCCCACCTGACGGACTCAAATGGACTGCTGGTGCCCTTTTCAGCTCTTTACCACTTTTTACTTATTCGCGATTATTGACTTTTTTATTGCGCTCTCATCTACCTGTTGACATTTGTCACACTTTGTTGGTGTAATTTCGCGATGACACCTATTTATTCTTCGTTTATCTGCAAATTAGCCAGGCCCGGAAAGGGTCATTTCCGGCGATCTAGGGAGTATCTTTACTCAAAAAATTTCTGTACGCTACGCGCAAACCTGTGGTGGCGCTCCGCTTAGATAGTGTCGAAAGCGCCCCTACAGACCATTCTCACCCCTCCTGACAATACCTCTAGCTCGGCCAATGAGTGTATACCTCTGACCACTCTCTCGTTACTGAGGGAGGTAATGGCACCGCCTCTGTCATCAGTTCAAACAATTGAAAGCACATAACCAAGTCCCCCTCTCTCCTCTTCCCCCCCCCCCCCATTTCCTATAAGCAAACTAGGAAGACAGCAGCAATTTTGAATATGTTGAGAGAATACGGTTCCCGGTGGGAGTTTGAAGCTGGGAGGCTACATGCCTTCACCACTAAAAGTCAATGAACCTGCAATTTATTTCCACTTCTGGTAAAGTGTTAAAACTGAAGCCTAAAAACTGTGGTTTATCTGTGATGCACATCATCTCGGTGATACATCGAAATATCCTATTTAGGCGTGTCAGAATATAAACGCAAGATGAATTTGAGAAAACTTAGCATCTAGTGGGATTCTATGATTTGCAATGATGAATCAGCAACATGAACTCTGAACTATGTCTTTGACAATTACAAGATCAATACAAACATTTTGAAGGATTCAAATGTTAACAGTCCAATTCCAACAACAATCTTACTGTTCAAACTTATCCTCCCCCCCCCCCCTCCAAAAAAAAAAGGTAAAAACATCACTGTATCTATAAGAAAATAAGTTAAGAAAACCACATCCAACTTCCCCTACATTAATAAAAGTCATAAGCAAAAAGAGTTCTAGCCAAACTGATTCAAAACATAGAAACCCTGAGTTCAAAACAACCTGTTGTCAGCAGGATGAGTTGGACACTGCAGATCTCTTTAACTTTCTTCAAACAGAACACTTTAAATATTGACCAACCTGAAGGACTCTGATATTTCTTCGACCTTTAACCTTAAAGAGTCTCTTTTCTGCCTTGTTGCGTTCGACATGTTTAAAGCCAGATGCAACACCACCCTTCAGGTACCTTTAAAAAAAAAAAAAATATATATTAGAGAACAATAATTTATTAACAAAATAACACACAAACTAACACACAAAATAACATACAAAATAACATAATAACCACAGACATTAACTGCAGATATACCACTTCTCTGATGACAATCAATGCATTCAACAATTTGAATTGAAGCGGGTTGTTACTCTATTCCTCCACATCAGCTCTCATGTACAACTATCACAGTTCAAACTTCCAAGCTCTCAAAGCTATCACAAATGTATGCAAGATCATCCCATGAAGTGCATAGTTCAGTTCTAATGCTTTTATTTAGTTTGGGAATGGATAAGTCTTGTTGCAGTGTTAATACTTTGGCCTAGGCTAGGATCACTTAGTAGTTGTATTGAGCATGTTAAACATAAAGTTTTTTGTAAGCTTTTTATTTACTGCGAGTCTCAATTATATGCAACATATAATGACAGTTGATGTGTCCAGAAATAACATTGATAAAACAATTGAACAATATTCGAAACAAACCCAACTACCTGGATTAGAAACAAAGTCAACGACCAGGTTTCAATAATGATATTGCTAGACCCAACTTTCACATGACTCCAATGATATCTCCTCCAGCCTGCCTTGTGACCTATGCCCTTGTTTCTCTAGCTATACCACTCATCTACCATTACATGACTCCCTGTGGTAGCATATTAACACCATACACCACTTGTTTGCTTACCATGAGACCTATGACCCTATGTATTACACACTCATCTATCTGTAACATTACCCCTTATATCTAAAGATAACAACATACTAAAATGTTAACACCCTACAGCTGTCTCTCACAGCATTTTAGTACCCTACAACCCTCTCACATGTTTGAGACCTTTGACCCTATGTCCACACTCATCTAGCTATATAACATTACACTTATCTAATAGTACATAGACTCCTATAGTACTGCTGCACTTAACATCCATCCAGCTCACTATGAGACCTATGGTTATATGTACACATACTCCTAATGTTACTACACCGCAACATTCATCTAACATCACATAGTATGCAGAGAATAGCAAAACCTAGTCACTAATTACCATCCATGCATCCAATTTATTAGTTTGTTATTAAACTGATAAGAAGCACTGCACTTAAGAATGACAAACAATCATTGACTAACACAGTAAGTTTATTAAGATTCTTACCATATATAGTCCATGTAGGTTCATAATGACTCACACGTTTAACCATCAGCTGTTCTAGTTCAGATTATTCACAATTTAAATCACAATGAATTTTTTCAGCTCTATGATTCCTTAATAGTGGAAGATTACTTTCACATGCTGACATAATGAATGTTTAGCTCTAAATTACCTCAACCTTTAGCAGGTTATTACAATGAATCCTTCATTTGCTTGTTACATATATCACCCATTAGTGAGACCTGTACTACTACAATAAAAATGATACACATGATCACAATACAATAGCTGTTGTATTTCACCTCAACCTATTGAATGAAGTACCACTCCACTCCCCAAATAAAACTAACAAACTTTCAGTTCCTTGTCACCTCAGCCTATCTTGTGAAATATTACTTTCCACACACAATGAACATTTTGTTGCTTGTTGTATATAACCCTCATTGAAGTACTACTATCAACATATAGAAATCACAGCTGCATGCTACCTCGTTATTACTTTCCACATACCTGTAGACATCACATTAAACATTTTGATCAGCTTCTTACATCCACCCTTGAGTGAGGTACTACATATGGACATCACAATGACCTTTCACCTGCAGTCAATCTCAACCCTATAGTGAGGCAATACTCTCCATACACATGATACAAGCATCACAATGAACCTTTCATCTGTTTGTTATATCACCCTTCAATGAGGTACTAGTACTAACACAGGTATCACAATGGAAGCTGCAGCTTTATGTTGCCTCAGCATATAGTGAAGTATGGTTATCTAAATTTATTGGAGTTTAAAAAGTCTAAACAAAAAACAAACAAAGAAAGAAGCTTTTAAAGCTCACTTGATTCCTTTCTTGAAATATGACAGGAATTTCTGTGATTCGTGCTCTTGAACCTCCCTATGCTGAACTGGGCCGCCTCCCAGGGCGTCGTCAAGCTCAACCGTCTTGTATGCAGCTATTCCAGCTTCATCCTGTACAAACGCAAGATAAAGTAGCGCAACGATTAGCTCAATACAGCTCTTCAAACTGGGAGAGACTCTTTACACATTTAATCAGAAATTTTCTTCTAGCTCAATGAGATTGACAATTTGTCCACAATTCACACTCAAGATGAGTCACGATAACTGCAAAATCCTCTGAATGATGGGTATCGTTGGGAAGGAAGAGGTTCCCCTTTAAAGGGTTAGGTGGATAGGAAAGTGCATTAAGAGAGTCAAGACAGGTAAGAGAGGTATGCTTTAAATTGTTAAATTTGAAGGGATGAGGATTTCTGCATGTTCTAACATGACGACTGCAACACAGAAAATGTTGGAACATCGATACTGAGCTATTTTGAATGTAGTCTTTAACCAATGGCTACCTTCCTCAAAGATCTTTAAAGCAGTTCTGGGAAACAGGTTGAAAGGATTTGACCTGTCACAATGGGAGGTCAGTATAGCTGCCCAGGTCACCTGAGACAGCAAGAGTGCAGAAATTGTGAGGAGACAGGGAAGTGAGGAAGCGAAGTAAATACAGAAATTAAGTAAAATGCTCACCTGAGAAGTTTCTGATCCAAGCCAGAAATGGATGTCATGGACAAAGCTATTTCCAGACGATACGGTCTGTGAAAAATATAAGAAAATAAATTCATGTAATACATGATATAAATAAAAAAAATTGTAGGTTTACAGTTTTGTGTCAGGGCAAGACCTTCTTGCACAACTGAACAACAATTAACCCTGGTCATTATTTACCTAGTCACACCCACACACTCAACTGCGCATAATTCAAGCAGTCGCTCCTGGGGCATGACAATGCACCACATCTATGTGTCCCTTGGGGGACTTTCCGTCGGGTGCAGCCACTAGCCGGCGCATGTGACTAAATTTACAAGTAACCCCGCAGGTCCCCATGTTTGCAACTGGGTGAAGAGAGACAATGGCCAGAACTCGAACCTGCAATCCTAAGACAGCAAGTCCATTGCCTATCTATCTAATCACAATGTGTTTTAAGGATATGTTCAATTCCACATGGTAGTATTGTTTTTGTAGGCATAAATCCTATCCTAGCCAATTGCATGCACTACATGTTTCTCAAGTGACATCACCATTATTTTAAGCAGTTCACCTTTGTAGCTATATACATCATACATTAAATTTAATAAAATGTCAATCAAATTGGGGGGAGGGGGGAAAAAGGGGTGTAACTAAAATAGATTCTTAACAAAATCAGTTTGATCTCAAACAGTATGACTGTGCAGGGCCAAAACATTTTCTTTTCACCTCAGAATTGGTTTCAAGTCTATGAGGAAAAAGCAACACTTGGTTTCTTAGACTTTCTAACTTCCTCATAGTTTCACAATTCTACCTACAGGTACGGAAATTAAAGAATGAAAAGAATACATTTCCATCCGACCAAGATTGATCCAGGAAACAGATTCATTACGGATTGCTTCCTGTAAATAACTTAACTTTCACACGGTTTATTGTACTATGCATGATGCCGTGTAAGAAACAAAAATATTAACATAGTCAGACACAGGGAACCAGAAAAGCTGACATTGGCTTTGTTATTCCTTACCATATATAATTTGATCAAGATCCCACTTAACTATCTCACTAACGTAAAAAACAAGTGAGTTAAATTTGTACCAGAATTTAGTGAGAACCAGAAGAGATCAGAGATTTCCAGCTTTTATTTGTAGCACTTGCCTTGTGGGGATCAACCAATTTATTCACTGGCAAGGATGATACAGTACTTACGGAATTTGATATAACGGCCACTGCAGTGCTTAAATCACCGAACACAAGAGTATCAACTCTTTGAAGCAGAATTCATTTCCTCGATGACTGTATTCATTGTTGAAGGCCTATTGTATTGAGCCCCTTCACAAAATAACCTAAACTGAAACTGACCGAACTATGTTCGCCAAAAGAAAATTATGGCATCGGGGAACTCACAGACTAATTGTACGCTTTAATTTTGGCGTTATCATGTTTACATGGTTTTCAGACTTCGACACCAGCAGACCTCATGTGGCCTTTGACCTGAGCTACCAATTTCAATAGGGTTTTGCACTCACCAACAAAGTATAAGTTCAACAAAGATGTAGTTTCTGAGTTATCTTATTTACAAAGATTTCAGACTTTGACCTCATTTGACCTCAAATTACCATTGACCAATCCACTATGAAACTTTTTGAGTTAGTCTTTACAAACAAGATGTCACACACACTCTCACCATTATCATCATCGCAGATTCCTTTTGTCACTGGCAAGGACTTAAAAAACACTAAATAACCAATCCATGCTTTTATTTACTAACTGCTCCCACAAAACAGTGTACAGTACACAAAAGGTCATGCAGATACTACAGTATAAGTATGCTTACTGAGCACATGTAGTGTCCAATGGTACAGTGTGCATGTGCACGCATATTACCAAGGAAGAATTTCATACGAAAACATTTCGAAATTTACAAATCAAAATACAAATGCTATGGCTCTGTTTACACAAGAAACTGCTAAACGTGTTTGAAATTTTTCATAATTTAGTTTGTCCGTTGAGTAAATATAGCATGATCTTGCTACGGGATACAGGATAAATTATTCCATATGTATATGTACTGTATCTATACATGCATCCATTTGTACATGCTAAAAGTAAGAAGACGGCACCACTATTGTAAGATCAGTGAGTAGGAATCTGAGTAGGAACATAGGAACATGAGTAGGAACATTCATCATGAATCAGTGTGTGACAGTGTGTACTGAAATAACAGCACATTAATCACAAACATGCCCAGTGAGGAATGCACAGGCCATTCAGTAATGCTCACTTTTACAACTTAAAGAATTCACAAAAACCTATTTCTCAATTTTTGCTATCTGGGATCTAGGGGTTCCAAGGGAGAACTGCAATAGCGAGCAAAGCAACATTTTGAACTTGACAACTCATATAATTTTATCTTTTTTAAGCCTTTTCTTCTATTTTTGAATCTGTCAAACACAACAATTTGTATCTGATGTACTTGATGTGCCACCCATGTAAATAATGTACGCATTTCTCTCGATGTAGCAATGAAAGACAGTCTGGGCTAGATAAAGCACTGAATATGTTGAGTCTGCACACGCTCTGAAGCAAGCAGCCATCTCCACTTGAACTTTGACCATTTAAGTGTGAGACACAATTACTAACCACAAGGAAGCTATATATGGCATATATAGTACCATGTTTTATTACTTACTGGCTTGTACAGACACAGATTTTAATATTGCTTTTACATGCTGTGCATGTACATTTATTATTTTTTTACTAATTTTTTAAGTTTCTTTGACAATTTTATGATATATAGTATCTGCAGGAAAGTAGACATTTTTCAGAGAATGCAAATATTTTATGTTTTTTACGTATTGTTATCCTCGTAGGATATCTACTAAAGTAGTAACTAAAAACATTTATTTGTAACCCTGTAGAAGCTATAATATGATTTTATGATATTACATAAAAGCAAGGTAAAAGCTCACATATAAATATGTGTAATCTACAACCATAGGACACTCCCTTTATTGAAGCACACATTACACAACATTACTCTGTACTATATGTGATATAAATGATATGTACAATATGTGATATACATAGGGAATGTGGTAGATCGAATCAGAGCCTTTTTGGAAAACTGCATGCGAGTCAACTGAAGGGAAACAAATAAGGGAACCTAAGGTGCAGTCACGCACCACTGACTACCAAAAGGTCCACACAATTACCTAGCCTTGCAGGTCCTTATATGGTTCTACAGTGTCTGACAATAAGCAATTTAATTTACATGTGATACACTATTGAGCCATAGAATTCAAAGAAGTGGTTCCCATTGTGTTCTTAAGCAGTTCAGTTCAGTTAATATATTTCGCATATACATAGACTGTATACAAAACAGTGCAGTAATGGTATATACAGGGATACTAGAAAAAACATAAAATGTTTATCAAAGCTAGTAACCCTAAAGAAAAAGAAAGAAAATAACAGAACAAAGTAAGAAAGAAAAACAAAATGTACAAAACAAAATTGACAATAATATCAATCACGGTACTTGGAAGTTAGATAACTCTTTAGTTTATACTTAAATGAAGCAAATGTTAAGATTCGAATGTCTAATACCAGTTGGGAGATTATTCCATATTTTATAACAGTAATTGTTTAACAGAAACTTTCCATGTTTAGAGCGGTGTCTAGTGACAGAGAATAGTACAAATTGTTCTCGTGACGTTTGGGATATCTAACCCAAATCGTGGGTGTACAATATTTCAAAAGACAGCAGGTAAAAGTTGAAGCTTGACCAGTTGGTCTTTTATACTTCTGAAAGTGAGCCCCTTATATGGTTCTACAGTGTCTGACAATAAGCAATTTAATTTACATGTGATGCACTATTGAGCCATAGAATTCAACGAAGTGGTTCCCATTGTGTTCTAAAGCAGGTCAAAGTTGCAGCTTGCCCAGTTGGCCTTTTATACTTCTTAAAAGTAAGTCCCAGAAGCTATCATGGATAAAGGGTACATGCACTGTACTATAACAATTGTGTATATGTTTATGACAGTGCACAATGTTCAACGGTCTGTATGCTTCACATTATGTTGCCATGGAAACCACTGTAATTTAAGTATCTGTTCATGTCTGATTTAAGAGATCAATTTCAGGGAAATCCTATGAAGACATATGGTTACAGAAGCTTTGAATACTCTGGCTCTTATATCTGGAACAAGTTACCAGATCACATTTGAACATGCTATAAACTTTCTACATTCAAAAGTCTACTTAAGACCCATCTTTTCACTTGTTCTTTTGTAAATTAATTTGCTTTCTTTGTAAAGCGCCTTGAGCAGTGACATTTGTCTACTGATTTGGAGCTATATAAGTCTCATTTATTATTATTATTATAAATCAAAATCATGTTCTCAAATACACACAGAGTGACTGTAGGAATATGTAACAGGCCTGCTATTTTTCTGTGTACAGTAAACTACATATGATCTGAAATCTTGAAAATTAAATTGTAGTTTGGCGGGCAGCTTGACTTTTTCTGATAAAACGATAAAAACTGATATGTACATCTTTGCACTTGTGTAGCCATTTTCCACTTTCGCATAGCATTACAGGCCTCAAATTTCCCGACGGCCACGACGGCCATGGCCGACGGTGCCCTTCCAAATGGCCTTGGTGCCTTTAAGAAATCTGACGTTTTTACGGCCAAAATGGCCTGCCCTTTTTCTCCGATGGCCGCGGTGCCCTTTTTGAGATCAAAATTATATATTATGTCAATGATAACAGCATTGTTACGAATGCAACAACATTGTTACGAACCAAGATTCGTGGTATTTTCTGTTCCGTCCGTTTGTCAACAAAGGCCAATAAGAGTTCATGTTTACCTCCGCGGGCAAAGACCACGCCCATCCACCACATTTTTTTGAGAAACAAACCCCAAGTTCACCTTGACAACTCGGTCAACGGAAAACATAACAAAACACATTTTTGAATGAACATCTTTCAATATTTCTTCCAACAAAAAAAAACTTCTTCTGACAAGAACCAAAATTCTTCCCAATCCTACAGATAATAGAATTCGTTTGAAAATAAATATATCATAACAATCAACCGCAAGGTACAGGGTTTACAACACTCCATTACAGAGATTTTCATGCTAAAAATAGACAATGATGCTTTTCCAAAATTCCTGTGATTTGATTGGCTAATAGTCCTTATCCATTGTCTGAAAACATCTTTTCACCTGTACTGCTCAATAAACACGTAGTTGTTTAACAATAATCACTTGCAACGTTACTTTTCCGTGTAGAGATAACAAAGTTTGTTGTATAGGCTATCATATGTGTGCACTCAAATATCATAACGTTAGGCCTTGCTGCATACCGTCCTACGTAACTTTTGACAACAATCACTCCTGGTACGAAGATGCACTTGAATTGTTTCTGAAACTATCACGTAATATTTGAATCATTGTTTTGATCAGAAAATGTTATGAGTTGGGACAATCTATGAATTGTGTGGGAAGCTACGTCTCTGATCCAGAATAGGATATTACATGTCACAGTATGTTTCTTCTCTCTGCATTGATAGTTGTTAATGTAAAATGTGCATTCACACCACAGTAGTTTTGGTTGCAATTTTTTTCGTGGTAATTGACCACGTGCTTCAGTAAATTTTTTTGGTTCAACGTTCGTGTGTAAACTACTGTGAATCGTCAAAAGTAGACATTGAAGTTTGATTTTTTTTAAATCCACATTGTGTAAAAAGCTATTCACATAGGCCTACTGTAATTTTGATGATTGTTTGCAAAGAGCCTAGCCCAGGATAAATGTTGGATCAGGTTTTGAGGATTTGCGCATGTGTAGTTGAAAATGAAGTTCGAACCAGGTTTGTGTACAGGCAATGGTACAGTGAACTGTGTGGAATATAGCGAGAGATATGCACAATGTAGGTACAGGGATTTTTGAAGATTTGGTTGTTGGAATTGCTGCAAGGTCAAATCATGGAGCTAGTACTACGGAGTTGGCGAGTAGGGAAGTACAAGGGCGGACCATAGAGCTATAAACAGAGTTTATAGCTCCGTGGGCGGACGAAGAGGAGGGGGTGGGGGAAAACATTGGTTGAAACGGTAGGGTGGCGAAAGAAGTGGTTGGCCGGGCCGCGCCCCTGTCAAACAGCAAACTTAGGCACTGAGCCATCTGTCCTATCTATTGTGTATCCCATTCACTAATTGGTGTTCGATCGGGCGCAAGCTTTTTTTAACGTGACACAAACTTTTTGGGAGGCTTGGCGTCCCCGAGACACGAACTTTTTTCACTAGAAACATTATTAGATAAATGGCACACGGCGGCAGCCAGAACAGGGAGTGTTTTGTGTGTAAATAAAATTTCCCCACGAAAAAAAGAACGGGAAAATAACTGAACATGCTGCATGATCACACGCACAGAGTGTGTCAGTTGGACTTAACTTGCTGTGTTTTGAATAATTTTCAGCATCAATAAACAAGTTTAAAAGAACTTATTGTTGTTAGTTACATTTTCAGCATTAACCCTATAAGCATAACCACCCCTATAGCAACCCATCAAACTCACAAAGGAATTTTTGGTTGAATGTTATTTTGTTCAATTAGAGTTGGCATGGATTGAGGACTACTCCAGTAAACTGATAAGGGTTTACAGTTAACATGAGATAACCCCTCATAATCAGAGTCTGTCCATAAAGTTTTGAGTTGAATTACCATAACGATGGTTGATTCTGCTTAGGGTGAGGAAATTCGAATAAGAGTCGGGGTATTTTATTGACAAAAAGAAAAGCAAAGTGAGAGACACCACCTTCTACTGTTCTGCTTCATTAAAACAGCCGCCAGGACCTGGGACAGATATTGTTTCATGATGTTCATTCTTTTTGGCCTTGTTGCCCTTCGTAAGGATGCAAGTTGGCCTTGGTGCCTTACCTCATGGCCTTGGTGCCCTTTAAAATTTTGCCCCATTCAAGGCCAAAGTGGCCTTGCCCTAAAAATTGTGAAATTTGAGGCCTGGCATTATGCTGGATAAATTATCACTGGATAAATTATTCCCTACAAAGCTTCCACGTTCACAAAATGCAATGTTAGAATTTTCTCAGAAATGTTTGCCTTCGTAGTCATTGAAGTAAACACAGACACCTTGGAGGTTCCCTTGATACTGTGGTACACTTATGAGAATGCACAGCTAACCACAAATAAATATGTGAGAACCAATTTACCTACTCAAATTTAACAATCCATACATGTAATAATCTATTGACACAAAGGTAGCCGACCTAATATAAAGAGATCTGTGTGGTCATAATTATTTCTTTGCTCCTAATTATGAAATATAATGTCATGTTGTATTACTTCATTTCGTAGCCTGAAATTCAAGTTGGGGGCATAGGTTCAATGTTTTCCATGGCAATTCCATGACAAAATGAAGAAATTCTACAACCTGTTTCATAGAACAGGTTCTTTTGATATGCTTGTCAGGAGGAAGAAAAAGACTAAGCTACATGCAATTCAAGAAACCCCTAAACATTTTTCATGACTTTCCATGAAATGTTTTCCCTTTTCCATGACTTTTCCAGGCTTGGAAATTGGCTTTTGATTGTTATTTCTAGGTTTTCCAAGACCCACGGGTCCCTGATTAGAGTGCTGATGTTTTTGCAGGTCCATATATATCATTTATGACTGTCCATATTAACATCAATTTTTGTTAAACTCTGTCACTGAATTTCAAGAACCTGCATAAATAATTCAGGGTAGTCTACAAGCATGCTCTTTTCTAACACTTGCTCTAGGTAGAGAAACTTACTGCTACCTTAGATGATATTCGTAAGAGCCCTTGATTTATTTGAGTCACAGAATCCACTTATTCACCTACAGCAGACAAAGATATAGTTAACACTTACCTCACCTTCTATGCAATCTCTTGCATACCATTCATATGACACAAGAATGCATGTGATCTTATAAAGGTAATGTAGTTTCAAAAACCGCAAGACTCATGCGAAGAACATTTGAACCGAGAATGCTTTATGTTATAACAGAGACAGGCTAGCTCTTTGTTTATTCCTTCAAATTCTTATGAATTAATTAATTCCAGATATGCAAGAAAAAAGATATCACCAAAATTAACAAATTCATATCTTCCCCATACAAAACGCTATGCGAATGTGGTTTTGAACCAAAAATACACAAAATTTTCAGGAATTTTGCTAAGTCAGCTTCCTTGAAGTCATTAAAAATTCAAAAATTACTTTCCTAAGCCATGTCCATTTTGCTATTATTTATACTCAGTGGTTTGGTCATGATTTCGGGAATACAAACATTGCAAAAAGATTGTCACTTATGCCAAAACTTAATTTGCTTTGTTGTGTCATTGTTACAGTTCTCAATGTCAGAAAAACATTTAAACAAAGCTAGGTGTAAAAAATGAGACATCAAATTCATCAGAAATAGGACAACTTAATGATGTAAACAAATGTAACATATGGAATACATTGTAAGTTCTTTTTTATCCTAGTTATATGTTTCACTGTACATTTGCCTAACATCAAAACACTATAAACGGGATAAGCATAGTAAGAACTATATGTTGGCTGACCACACTAAACAACACAATATTATTAAGGCAACACAAAATATCTCTAAAACCAATGCGGGGTTCAAATCAAAGCCCACACAAAAAGGTTACTGTGTTAATGTTTGGTTAATGGAAAGAAACGATTCTACACTGAGAGCTTTGAGCAAACAGCGTTATCTCGTTTAAAATCATGAAAAGAATTTGTCAGGACTTTGTCTTACAAATTAAATTACCAATGGCAAAGTATACACAGTGAGTAATGCTGTACAGTGTTTGTCTGGAAGTAAAATCCATACCACTCACTGATTGCTCTTGCAATGTAGTGTTTCCTGCAGTAAGGAGGCCTACATAGGCCTATATATTTTCAAGGCCTATATATTTTAAAGATTGTGTATGGTTTCGACAATTTATCCTTTACCGACTTTTTCATGTTTGCTAACAGTAGTTGTACCACAGGTCACTGTCTTTAACTCCAAAAGTCACATAGTAGGATTAATATTCGGCATAACTTTTTTTCTAATAGGGTTGTAAATGAGTGGAATGGTTTGCCTGAGAAAGTTGTACTTGCAAGTAGTGTCAATGGGTTTAAGAATGCTTTGGACAAGCACTTTTTGCATTGTAATCGGGTCTGAGTGTTTGTGTCTTCAGTTTTTTTTTCTCTCTCTATAGGGTCCTTCATGGGGACTTAAGTGTCCCTCCTGATCCTTTTTTCTACTAAACTAAACTAAACTATATACTTGCACAATACTTACCTTAATACCCCAAGAAGTATTTCAAACAATGATGAAGCATCTGGCCCTTCAAGACAAACAACCAACCTACTACACAGCTACCAGTCTATCCTAGCCTAGCCTAGTTTGCATGAATAAAACTCTGAATAGAAACTAGTCACAGTGAGCAATTGATTAGGCTAAATTATAATGTACCTTACTTGCACTTAAGGCACTAGTTATATAACGGAATTTTGAGCCGTTAGGATATATTATTTGTGAAGTACAATCAAATTAATAAAAGTCTAATCATTGAACAAACTGGATATGCAACCTTCATATGCCCCATTAATAGCATCCCATCATGCCCCCACCACCCCCTCCCCCAGGGCCAACAAGAAACAACAATAAGTGCAAGCATTTTAGTGTTCCATTTAAAATACAATGGACAAGCAATTGATCGAAGCTCCTCTTTGCCATCCAATCATGTGCTCACATTGAGCATCAAAGCAGACAGACCTGTAGCATCGAGTTGAATAAAACATACCTTCAAGCAAATATAAGAGTCTCCAACGAAGAAGTACCCATAATCTTCAGGCTTGATAGCGACCATCTTCAGATTCTCAACCCTCCATATCCTCATCCCAGCTTTCTTACCCGCATCCTTGAAAGCGTCCATTCTGTCTGTCTTTCAGATGAGTTTTTCAGAAACTTATATTTCTGTGAAAGCTACAAAAAAAATAAACACGGAAACATTAAAATTTTATAAAGAAAATGCTAGCTGAGCAGGTTTCAAAATCAGGCAGAACTTTTTTTCAGACTTAACCAGTCTAAGTGATATATTGTGAAAAACAAATAAATGAAATGAAAATGAAATTCATTCAGCCACTTATTCTAAAGTTTTGAGTCATTCTTAAACAAAATATTTCAGTTTGATCAGTGATTTTACTAATTAAAACACACTCAAAATAAGACTGCAATTGTTCTAACGAATGTTTGATTCTCCAGTAAAGAATTTTGTCCCTCACCCACATTATTATCACTACTATAAATTTAATTAAAAAAATTTAATTATAAAATCTCTACAATATACCAAATGGCTTTTACTTCACTAGTCAAGCTCTTTTAATAGCCTTAAATTATTATAGGAATTTAGTTTTGAATTGAATGACTTCAAAAATTTAGCAATCTCAAAATTGTTCTTTCTTATTTCTTGACTTAAAAGACTATGTAATAATAATTTAAACAAACCAATCTTCCTGTCACTAAAATCTTGTGTCCAGCTGTAATATTGATCTGTGATGTTCTTCCAAATTTCATGAAATTTACAGTATATCTACAAACAGCAGGAAATGAACAAGGAATACTGGACCTGTACCTTTTAATTTGCCAGTAAATCACAACGATTTATTCGGTCACAATCTTACTTGACTTTAAGTTACTGGTAGTAAAACCAAACGGTAATGTCATTGGTAAGCAACTTTTGTGCTGAGTTGAATGACGTTTGATACTGTTTGTTCAGTCCCAAAATCCCTGAACTTGGATGTTAAAGATTTATTCTAAATATGTAATGTAATGAAGATATATTCTTATCAAACGCATTACATGTATAACATCTCAACGTACCTTATAAGCTTGCATAAAATAACAAAAAACTAATATAGCAAACAATATTAACTATCCACAAAAAAAAACAATAAACTTTAATAAGCAAATACAGATATGAAAAGTTAATAAAGAATATATGAAATTCCAATTTCAGAAAGTTATTGATGAAAATATTCTCTAAAGAGGTGAATCTTAAGTTTAGATTTAAAACAATTAAAGTTATCAACCATGAGAAGTTCACGTGGCAGACTGTTCCATAAGCCTGAAGCACAACCGAGAAAGTTTGTCTACCATATAAACTATTGCAAGTGAGAGGTTGTGTAACTTGTGTCAGATATATTTCCCCGTTTGCGGTGTATGCGCAAGCTACGTCTTGCGACACCGCCACTACAGTAAGCAGCTCCTCTGAATAAACCGTAGCCACGCCATGGAGAATTTTATGTGTAAAAACATAACATTTTGAACTTTATTCACTGATGAATAGGAAGCGTGTTCACATTAGATTAAGCTCAAGTACATAAAGAGAGACCAAGTCCAGACACACCTACAGTAGATAAATAAAGAGAGACCAAGCCTAGACACACCTACATTAGATTAAGCTCAAATACATGAAGAGAGACCAAGCCCAGATACACCTACATTAGATTGCTATAATACATAGACCGAGCCCAGATACACCTACAGTAGATAAATAAAGATAGATCAAGTCCAGACACACCTACATTAGATTAAGCTAACATACATAAAGAGAGACCAAGCCTAGACACACCTACATTAGATTAAGCTCAAATACATAAAGAGAGACCAAGCCTAGACACACCTACATTAGAATTAAGCTCAAATACATAAAGAGAGACCAAGCCCAGATACACCTACAATAGATAAATAAGGATAGACCAAGTCCAGACACACCTACATTTGAATAAGCTCACATACATAAAGAGAGACCAAGCCTAGACACACCTACATTAGATTAAGCTCAAATACA
>KN893119.1:0-27394 GCA_000934455.1 Apostichopus parvimensis | reverse complement strand
TAAAAGATAAACAAGCGAATATCTTTAACAACGACATTCTGCTATATTTCGGAGTGGTCACCACTCCATCGTCAGGCAACACTACTATTTTTATATATATGATTCAATGCACTACTGGATGTCATGCTAAATAGCAGCTTTGCACACCTTCCTTGAGGATTGAGTACTCTCAGACTACTGGTAAAAAGATTAGATAATCAACGCTCGTTTTTTAATGAGATGTTAACTCCTTCCACCCCTCCAAGCCCTCTTTCCCAGTCATTTTCTTCTAATTAGATCATTTGTAAACACAACTGCATTATAGAACTTTACAAATTTGTGTTTAGACATTTAAGTTGACCCCAAACATACCTCAGTCAAATTCTGAACTTGCAGTGACATGTGTAGCACTCACACTGGTAACAATATTAATCAATTCATACTGCAAGTACATACTTCATTTTGCATCTCCTTCTCACTTACCCCTACCCCCACCTTCTCCCCTCTCCCACTTTCCCCTTCTGCCCCCTTCCCCAAACTAGCATATATTTGTCAGTTCAGTATTTCATTAACTTGCTAGTCTCAAATACCATTGTCTTCATATATATCTCTATTTCTAGAATTCTGTTTCTTCCCCATAAATTTCTTCCATCTGTCGTGCAATAAAAGAAATGTCAATTTACCAAAAAAAGTCGATCAAAAACGTCATCGTTTTCTCCAGCTAAGACTCATCAAGTATCGTCGTCAAATGCTTTTCTGCAAGTCATATTTTATCATTGTTTTTGTTTTGTTTTTTGAGCTGTCCATATCTCTCTCTCTTTCTTCTAACTGCATGCAGTTCCTCAAGGCAGGACATTGCTACCTGGCAAGTATTTCTGTTCTGTTCTGTACTAGCTATATATATATGGTAGTCAGTTTTTGTCTATGACCAGCTTAGCAATATATCTCTCTCACCCCTCTGATCGGTTTTTAGAGTTTGGTCGTCATTTTGTCCACCGTTTGTCTCTGCAGTTTATAGTTTTACTCAAGAGGGTGTTAAAATATCCATAGTGTCATTGTTTGCCCTTTGTTATATTAATTTATAGCTTTGT
The DNA here is from genome assembly GCA_000934455.1 of Apostichopus parvimensis. Lineage (NCBI taxonomy): Eukaryota > Metazoa > Echinodermata > Holothuroidea > Aspidochirotida > Stichopodidae > Apostichopus > Apostichopus parvimensis. Next base: position 26,324 of record KN893119.1, on the reverse strand, counting down.
ATCCTATTGTTTGCTTGTTGTGATTTATGTCTTTGTCTGCTGATGTTGTGTGTTTTTGACAATTGTCTATTGTCTCTTTTCTATTGTTTTTCTCTATTGTTTTTCTCTATTGTTTTTCTCTATTGATTCTCAATGCACTGACAACAGTCACCTTTACAAGTTTTGGAATTCTTCACACTTTAATTTTGGGATATGAGAGAACTCATTCTGGACTCAAGTTTGCTAAATTCAACCTTATTAACATTTGAAAATCTCCCTATATAGAATCATACTGTTTTTGATCACAATTCTACTAACAAGCCGTACGTAGCAAGCCTATTTTGAGTCTCCATCTTGTTGATTGTACCAGTGATGTTAATGTTAGTGACAGTTTCTTCCGTCATCTCAAATTCATACCACACCCCCCACCCCCTCCCCCTCAATACATCTTAACAGTCCTTCTCAAAAAGCATCCAGTGGTCCAAAGTCAGCCTGTGAAAATATCTCAGTCTGGCATGGAAAAAACAAAGTCTTGCACTCCTTGGGTTTCCAGCCCCCCCCCCCAACCTCTCATTCCTGGAGACACACTTCCAATTGTAGGTATAGGGAGGAGACTTTGGTTCTCTCTGGCCAACAAATGTTCTCTCTGACCCTCCTAGGAGGTTAAAAGGATTCAACCAAATATGGCCAAGGAGTATCAAACCATTAGCAACGAAGAAAAAGAGATTTCAGCAAATTCCAAAACGTTCCGCTCTATATCAGTATTTCAGGCTAACTCGCACACTATACTATTCAAACTGCATCGGAGAATTTCCATACTTTCCATAGCAACTTTTTATCCCGAATCATCTGTTGTCAAGGTCCTACGTCGGCCTCACCCTGTTATGACATTCTTGAAGATTTGTGTCTGCTTGATTACATATCGTCTTGTCGTCTTGCAAACCTGTCCGTCCGTCCGTGTGTCCGTCTAGAGTCATATATCCCGAAGTACTCAGGTCTGCTCTCTACAGCAGCAGTGCTACTTAGAAGTTTGCCGTTCTCGTCTAATTTCATGACGACCTTGTAATCGTGAATTATTCGTATCCGGTGGATTAGCATCTCTCATCTCGCTGCTTCTCTTAATACTGGACGTGTCTACCATACGTGATTAATAGCATCCTTGATATCTCAAAGAAGAAGAAAGGAATAAAGAAGTTTGAATATTTTAGCTGAATCTTACGTCGACACTTTTGTAGCATTATATTCTCCCGATTTCTCATCATGTGAAAAAACTGTGGTAAGGTTGTAAAGGCATCGCCGTAGGTTAAATGTGGGGCAATCGTAGTCGAATCGGGAAGTTTGGAAAAGGTGACCTACATGAACAACGGGGTCAGATATTGCGTCGTTTTGTCATCCAAGATTTTGCTGATTAAAAACTTGCACGCAGATTGGGCTTTTCAAGTTTCGGGAAAGAAATTTAGCCGAGCGCTAACTAATCAAAGAAATTAGTGTGTTGGAGAACTGATGTTTGCAATTGTTATCACACCGTTTTGCGTCCTTTTCTTTGGTTTTAGGTTTTTGGTATAGTGTGTTTTTTCGTTTTCATGAAGCCTGTTTAGCACGTCCCCACGGTACGATTTCTGTAATTAGTAATTCACTGCATGAAGAAGCATGTCAGCTGTCAGTAGGGTTAGACCAATTTTGAAATTTTGGAAACAGAATCCTGAAAGGAAAAACCAAAACAATAAAAAGCGGCGATATCGTTTGACTTGTTTCCATATTTTTGTTTTTTTTTATGTTTGTTGAGACAACCAATTTTATTTCTTTTATAAATCTGTCTCCCCTCATCCCAACCCTTTTGTAAAGTTCTTTTTTTTGCCCTTTTTTGGTCTCTTTTGCCTAATTTTCTTTATTGTTAACTATCTGAACTTGAGCAATTTGAAACAATAAAGCTTGAAGCTATCTGGTGTTTTGTTTTCGAAATAGTGAGCCCGACATGCTACATATTGGTTCTCTTTTCATATATTTTTTTTTTTTTTTTTATAGTTTGAACAAGATATGACTTTACTTCATGGTGGCTTTGGATATTAACATATTTGGCTGTAGAGTTAATATAAAGTAAATGTAAAACTGTCAAATTATAATTGGAATGGCCAGTTTGCGTGAAATATGCCGTGAAATATATAGAAGATTGACGGGGGGATGTAGAAATACTCTCACCTTTGAGGCTGCTGTACGCATTTTGCCCTGCTCTTGTATTAGTGTGGACGTAGTTTATTTTTTTTTTTTATTTCAGTAGCCTTTGTTCATGATGTGTTAATTTTGCCAGGTTAATAGTGAAATTATATTCTAGTCTTGTATATTTGGTCAGTCTGTCTGTTCATTTGTCCAGTCATTATAAATTACCAGTGGAAGAAGTTTGGTGGAAAATAACATGTCCTATATCTCTATCCGGATCTTTATGGATTATATAAGAGTTCTTACGATAGTCCGAGAGATCTATTCAGGGTGGAGGACCTAGAAGAGAGTATTTTTGTTGGTTTAATATCGTTGTTACAGGGAGAGGCTGCACCCAGCTGGTGTTGCTAAGAGGGTGGCACCCCAGCTGGTGCTGCTGGTGTTAATGCATATATATACAGTAGTTCACTGTTATGTCATGGTCTGGTTAGTCTTTGGTTTATAATGTCATCATTAATATGTGACATTTCTTTCAAATCTGGTTAACCCTCGCTTCGTTTATACCAGTAAAAAAATGAGGATTTCCAAGTATATCACATGATCTACGAAGTAACCATAGCTGTCTTCCTATTGGTTACTTCATTGATCACATGCTACCCGGAAGATCACCCTCTTTTTCCAGGTAACCGGACAAACCAGGTTGAACTTGTAATGTATAGTTGAGAACTTAACATATGTGTGGGATAGAGGGCAGCACACATGAGTCTTTTCTTACAACAGTATAACTTTTCCTGGACCCCCTGCTGGGCTCCCTTTGGCATCCTCCTTCACTTCCAGCCAACTCCCCTGCCCCTCATATTTATGCCTCTCCCATTAGTGCTGCAGATTGCCATAAACTTCATACCAAAGAACATCTGCACTGTTAAATAATGAAATCTTTTGTACCCTAACAAACAACTTGTATGGCATATTGTAGCTTAGGCTGTCCAACTCCTCTTACACAACTAGAAATTCATGCATGTCAGTTCCCATGAAACTTGTCTTAGTCTCCAACAGTCAAAATGTATTGTGATTGTTGTTTTTGTTTCTAAAGGTTCACTTCTAATAGATACTTTAAATTATGTCTAACCATGCTTGTAGCCTAACAACCATTTATAACTATGTCCTAACCTGTTGCTATTTGTACAGATATGTTACTCTCCTCACACTCATGTATATTTTCGGTGATATTTCGTCTGCTTGAAATCCCCTGCCCAAACTGGAAGCAACTTTTTGTTTCTAACCAAAGAATGATTTTTTGATGTCTTCCACCCCGTTTCTTGTGTGACTCACATTTGACTAATTCTTTTTACTCTATTCCATGATTCTTACAAGTTTGTACCATGTTTTCTCCTTGTACTCAGTCTGTGTGCACACTGTTAATTCTATTCTACCTGACGTGTGTGTTAGTACAGTACATAGTCACACTGATTTTTCTTGTCACAAAGTGCTATGGTGTATATAACATATATGGCTAACATAGATGTCTGACAGGGTTTGTGATATGGGGGGTTGGGGGGGGGTAAAGAGATATGGGGGGTGGAGGCTTTACGAATGCTAGTGTTCCTTCTGAGGCCTTAATAGATACTGTAAGGTTGCTCAATATGATTCAGAAAAGATATATCTTGGTATGAAGGGAGAGCTGTGGGGGTGTGGGGGGGGGGGCGGTGGTTGGATGGGTACAAACAAACAATATCTAGGCCAAAATGAGGTACTATCTCTTGTTAGGATTAAAAGGGAAACAGTTTATGACAATACTGATGAGAAACATTGGATTTTGAGAAGAGAGAGACTCTGTATACATTGATATCTTGATCGGCTATGACTGAATACATGTCACATTGATAGCTCATCAAATTGTGAATAAGTCCACGTCCATCCCGGTGGTACCCGTAAAGGGTAAGCCTTGCCTACATCTGTCACAATAAAATCCTTTCAAGGTGACTATGTCAACATCTGTCTCAATGATACCCATGTGATAAGTGTGACAATGCCCCCCCCCCCCATCTCTCACAATTTGTAATCCTTCTTACATGTGTGCATCAGTCTGCAGCAGCTGTGGCTAATATCTCTCAAATCAGTGTGACTATGTCCCCACCCTATCTGTGTGACTATGTCGACATCTGTCACAACGACACCCATGCGATAAGTGTGACAATGTCCCTCACAATTTGTAATCCTTCTTACATGTGTGCATCTGTCTGTGCAGCTGTGGCTAATATCTCTGGAATCAGTGTGACTATGTCCCCACCCCATCTGTCACAGTTGCCCATCTGTCACAGTTGTATCCTACTATCAAACTGTTGACTACGTCTACATCTGTCACCTAATGATATTTCAAGCTGTCCTCTGTTACTCTGTCTATGTTCATGTCTTCGTCCTCGTCATTTGTAGGTGTCTCCAGTACGTCCATGTCTGCCACCACCAGTAGTAACCCCTCAGGCATCAACGCAGCCGCAGCGGCCGCCGCAGCCGCGGCCGCAGCATCGGCCCTGGGGCTCACGGGCGGCCAGAGCTCGGCGTTGGCCTCCGGGAACAGCCTGGGTGCGGCCCTGGGGCTCACGGGCGGCCAGAGCACGTCATTGGCCTCTGGTTTCTCTGGATTTCAGCAGCCGCAGCAGCAGCAGCTCGGTGGCAGCAACAGCCAGAGCAACGACAGTAGCAACTTTGCAAGTGGGAACAGCTCATTTACCAACGGTGGCAGCAGTGGGACGGCAAATAGTCTTCAGTCCAGTCCGGGCAGTGTCAACAGTGGGTTTGCCAATGGTTTCCAAGGCAACAACAGAGGGAGCTTCACCAGTCCAGGAGGACTGTTTGGCGCTAATTTGACAGGTTGATATATTTCCTCCTTTCTTTTGCAAAAAAAAATTCCTTTCATTTCTCTTCTGTTTTTTTCTTCTTTTTTTCCTTCTAAAGTCATCCTACACTTGTTTTGTTTCACCACTATTTGCTTTTAATACGCCAAAAGAATAAACTTCTCGAGGTTTCCAAAAGAAAGTATTAGGATGTCAAAAAAAAAAAAAAAAAAAACGAAAGCATATGACATATAATGTGAAGGAAAAATAGGATGCAAGTTTGAAAGGGTGACCTACTGGAAATAGTTCACATAGTCTTCGTAAGTATCGATAATTTCATTACCAAATTTGATTCTCGACGAATCAGAATCAGTCTCTTTAGAAGAGATCCTCGAGACAGACAGATGTCTTGTACCGTGAAAACATTTTTCGGCAATCTATCGGATCGTACCGACATAAACTGTGGATTGGAAGAAATTGATCCTTCTAAAAATTTTTTTTTAAAAACAGAGTCATTTTTGGGGGTATTTTTTTCATGCTTCTATTTCTTTATATCTGCTTACTTTTGGTTGATACATACTTTTTTTTTTATTCCTTCTCCCTTTTGGTATTATTTTAGCCTTTTTTCCTTTAATTTTTATGACTTGTACATTTTTCATCCTTTGTGTTATTTTTCCAGTCCTCCATATTTGGCAGTGAAAAGGGGATTATGTCCTCATGTCCACGGTGGCAGGCATTGTTGTCCTATGTTTCCATCCAATTTGTGGAACTTCTGTTTTTTGTTTTTGTTTTTTTTACATCTGTCATTTCTCTGTCTGTCTGGTAATGGTTATCTTGTTACTAACATTTTATGTTTGATTTTGCATTTTGTATTTCAAAAGTCGTGAAATGCTGCCAAACCACGCCCATTGTTTTCTCGTTTTATTCTGTATTGTTTTCTTCTTTTGTTTTGTTTTGTTTTGTTAGTCATTGTTATCGGTACATGTCCTTCTTTTCTTGTTTGGTATAACTTCTTTTGTTTAATTCCATAACATTGCCATCACTTTGTGTTTGCCCTCTGATGATAATATTTTTTCTTTTTACTACTGTTAGTAAATTTTTCTAGAATTTATCACTTTTTTGATATTTTCCGCTGAATTTTCAGAATAATGTTTTATGATATTTTAAATTTTTATTGTTACCTTTCTTTTGTTGTTTATATCGCAAGATTGATTTCAGACTTCTATTTTTCATTATGGCTAGATGTTATACCTACATGAATTAGAAAAGTTACAAAATGAAGGCAAAACATCCCCTCTTTCCCCCTCCCCCCACCACCCCCACCACCCCCACCACCCCCCTTCACATTTACATCTCCCAACCACCCAGCTAAATTACCAAATTGGTCAAGTCCAGAAGCAGGGTTGGAGTAATTAGGATATAGAGATTTCTCTTCATTTTGCAATGTTTACATATAACAGGGAAAGGGTAAGCATAGCCACCCCACTTATACCCTACCTACCCACCCCCAACCCCCAACCTCATTGCATCCTATCAATTCTTTGAAATTTCAACTCATATTGCATCCTATGTAAAAGGTTTTATTTACAAAATTGTGGAATGGATTTTCTCTAAAAGGCACCTCCTGGTACAGTGACCCCTAACCCCATCCCCTCCCACTCCTTCTTCTTCTGCCAGCAAAATTTACAGTGACCAGAAAAATCTTGTTAATCCTTGTTTTAAGGTTTTGCAAATCGGACTTTAAGATTTCTGACTTTTTGGTTAGTACCATAAAATAGTGGAAATACTGGTGATAATGAATCTGTGTGCAAAAACGGCTCTGCCTATATTGTATCAATTGAGCCATCTTTGCAGGACGTTCTCGTATGTGCTGTATTATACCTGACAACTATATTCCTTTACTATACTCCTGTATAATACCTGTATATTCCTGTATTAAGTATATTCCTCAGCGCTGAGGCAGACAATTATGAATTCAACAGTTTCATTTTAATCTTGCACGGAGGACTAACGTCTGCAAAGTAGACACTTGTCGGCTGACTAGGTTACTCTTGTTTACAATTAGGTGAAATGTTAATACAAAATCTCATTTTATTCCTGCAAATCTCATTCAGGGAAGAATTAAAAGGTAGAATTCATCAAAAACAAAAAAAATATTCAAAATGTAATGAATAGACACTCCTGTGTATCCATGGCAACTGCTATTCAAGTTAATTTGCAGGTTTTGATGTGTTTGTGACAGGATGATAATTATCGAAGATTCTAGTAGAAGGCAAAAAGGCTGCAAACTTGTTTTCAGTCTGGAGGTGTCTTCCTTAGGGTCGAAGCTATTTTTTTCACTCTCAAACCTTGTGTTGGACTTAATTATAAAGAGTCTTATTAGAAACTAGTCCTTCTTTAATCCCCTTGTATCAATAATCTGTTAAGCTGCCTAACAGCCTCGTATCTGTGGACCCTCTCCATAACTCTTTCTCGCTCGTTTGAATATCACACCGGCAAAGCGCATCTCCTCTTCCCGTCATATTCTTTACGACCGACATTGCAAAGTGCGGTACATTTTTCGCAACCTTGAATCTGAAATTACATTTTGTGAGATTTTTTTCTTCTCCGCCGTATTTTCTCTTGCATCGGTGAAATTTCTTGACATATTCAACAATTTTCTTGACTGGAGGCGTTAAGAGTTTCATGTTTTTACTCTGGTGGCTGGCACTTATACTATCGCCTGGAATAAGTCGAGGTTGCCCAGACGTGCAGAAACAACAGAACCGTGTCCTATCCGTGGGTATTCCGGGAGAATTTTTGTAGCAAAAGCTGTTTTATTCGCCAGTGGGCTGCAGGTTTACGTTTTGCCTAAACGTTATTTTTACCGAAAGTTTCTTCCTCGCCGTCGATATAAAACTCAAATTAGTCTCCTGCATGAAAAGGTGTTCCTCCCGGCTCTGCTGATAGAAAAGTTGGCTTAAGATTTGTTTGGTCACGGACGTGTTTTAGTCTTCGATAGTTAGTCGTCGAATAAATCGGTAGAATGATGATGAAAAATTACAGATTATTGGAAGGAAATCTTAAAATAGTCAGACCACATCCAAAGTAGAAAGTTTTAAGTTTTTTTGTTTTTTTTCTTTCACTTAGTTTTGTAATTTTTAGTGTCCTTTAAAAAATTTTCCAACTCATTTTACTACGATTGACGGGTTTTGCCGAGTAGAATCCTGCAACCAATACCGGTATGTGAGTTTCATCTGCATTTTGCCATCAATTTCAGACCAAATTCATAGTGGACGGTTAACTATATGTAAGGTATATATTTGAACAGTGTATTAACTCCTCAAAGATCCATAAACTAATCTGGGCCAATCATCATCAGGAAAGTCCCAAAATATGAATATGTATGTTTTTCAATGAATAATCCCTAAACTGAGTTAGTGTTCAGAAGCACTTCCCCCTGACGATTGTATCAGTTACCGAGACTGTTCTCAAATTGTGAGTCATGATTTCGAAAATTAGCCTGGAGTCGTTGGAAAAATATTCATGTGGTGTTTCAGGATTTTTTGTCAGAAAATTCAGAAAATGTACAGTTTACAGAGCTTGACGACAAAGAGGTTTTTTTTAACATACGCATAGTCCAAGCAAGTTCTCATGTATTCTGAGCAGTCTATTCTTATGGGTGTGGGTGAGTGGGGGTGGGTGGGACTGTGGGAGGGAGGTTCATGGCTCAGTCCTGATGGAAACTAGGTCCTGGGTCATGGTCATAAACGTTTAAGGAGAACCGAGTTACGTTTTTCATAAATTGAGTTTCATTTTATTCAAAGATCGTAGCTTCTCATGCATTCAATGCGAGCAGACTAAATCTTGAATAAATCAAGTTGGTTGGGCCCTGTATTATCAATTAAATCTCTCTCATTCCCACATACTTATTCAGACAAGGTATACATACCCTCTCCCCCCCCTCCCCCTCCCCTCCCCCTCCCCCTCCCGCAAACTTGGACAATGAAGTCTGTGTGGTGGTGGAAGTAATATGTATTAGCAAAGTACAATACCCATCACAGTGTCCTTTTTGAAATTCAAACCTTGCCGAGTATGTCCTTAAGTGATTGGTAAATCTCTACGAAAGTGCAATAACATTTCCCCCTTTTTTTTTACTTTTTCATATCCTGTCATATAATTCGGTTTATCCATCTTGGAAAACGTGGTTTCGACGTTATTGGTTAGGTTTCCGGGTAACTTATTGCAAAATATTATCTGAAAAGATAAGCAAATACAATATTTGAGATGAGAATCATCTGAATTGAGAATGGTACTAAAAAGAACTTTAGAAGACGGGATTTTCTGAATAAAGCGCTTGCAATTTGTTTTTTTTATCAAAATCTTTTGATGGTTTTCATTTGCAGACAGCTAGCTCACAGTCAAGGTCCATGAAATGTGTTACCATGGCAATGCAGATACTGCGCCATTGATAACAGACTGTAATTGGAGATTACATTGATTGGTTGAAAGGGAAAGCTGTCGCCATAGTAACATTAGGAGACGAAGTGCAATTTCAGGTGGCAAGATATTTGAACGAACAAATACATTTGCAGAGAATGTAGCAGTGTACCAAATTGCATCAATTCTTACTTCTTGAAAAAACTTTTATTTTCCTTGTCAGTATCTTCAAAGACAACTGGCATTTGTACCACTCTCACTGCAAAGTTCAGAAAATTGATATAGTTTTCATTTGATTGCCTAGAAAATGTCCAAAAAGGAAAAACCATTCGATGGTTTCTGTCATCATTGCCGTATTCACGAAATAAACCAAGTTCAGTTTCTGCATCAAAGCAAAAAAATAAAGATAATGGGGTCAAGGTTCATAACACTTGCTTCCCTGTGATGTCTCGATAAGTCATTACCAGTAGATTTCCGTCTCCACGGTGATGTTGTTATGGGAGATTCTTCTGTGTAAAAATCAACCAAATTGACCGTCTTTATTTGTAATTCTGTCTCCATGGTATTTATTAAATAAATTAATACAAATTGATATCTAATAGCTTCATTTGCACCAATGTCTACAATATTTCTGTCTGGAATAGAAAAACAAAATCCCAAACCCCAAAAACTTTTTAAACGACCGGTTTACAGAGCTGGCGTATGTGATAAGATCGACGTGTTGGTGTGATATTGCCAGCAAACTTTAAAAATCCTCTTGATTTCAATAAAGTGACCCCAGTCCATTCTTGGCCAACACCAACTACAATCGATGATAGAAATGAAAGAGAAAAGAGATTTGTAGAACTTTATATACAAACAGTCTTGAATTCAGAGCAACCGTTTAAACATGTGGTCGTACATTCCCAGCAGGTTAATACAAGAAACCCTAAACCTGCAAATTACTATCAATAATATCTCAATCAATCAACTTTAGACATCCCTATTACTGTAGGTCCTGTTTTATACTGCAATTAATTTTATGGTTTTGTTTTTCGTTTAGTAAATTACAGAAGTTTAGGAATTGCGTTATGTGGTGCATCCCCCCCCCCCCCCAGAACTCTCTCTGACTATTTCAGAGTAAATTCTCTCCTGCCATGTATATTTTGCTTGAAAGTGACTATGAGAGAATAAGAAATAGCTGAAAATGCTGCATCACATTGAGGAGGAGAGGAGGGAGGGAGGGGGTGGAGGAGGGAGAGGAAGGAGAGATGAGGTGAAAATATATCGATGGCTCTCCGAGTTTGATTAATTGTCTTGCTACTTTTGCTGGTATTTGGTAGGTTTTGATAAAAACTTGCTGAACTGATGCATACAAGGTTGCTCTCTAGGTAAATCCATTTGATTGTGACATTTTTTCTCTCCCTGGTAGCATACTCCTTCAGTCGATATTAACTAGCAATTGAATTGCAATTGCAATTGAAAATTAAGATGTGTAACTTGAATAATCTGTAAAGGCGCTTTCACACCGGCGCGCGACGCGACGCGACGCGACGCGATACGACGCGATAAAAAAGTTGAAAACAATCAGATTAGTTAGGCCCTTTCACACCGGCGCGCGGCGCGACGCGACGCGACGCGATACGACGCGACGCGACGCGATTTTTTCGAGTTGAAATAATTTCAACTTTTTGTCGCTTGTCGCCGAGTGTCGCGAGCGATATTTTTCGGTGACCAATCATCGCGCTCTGTAATATCACATGATCGGTTAGGTAAATGTCCATTATATCGTTCTAGAAACGTGGATATCATGGATGTATAGGAGAAGGAACCGGGATGGTTATTACCCGGTTGGGAAAAAGTAGTCTTTAAAGCGGATCCCGTCCAAACGGAGTTCCTTTACCAAACGATGAAACTCGCCAAGCTGTTCCCTTCTCTGTAGAATAGGATGAACCCACAGGGATCTTCTCCTCTTTGATTTCACACGCCTATACAGTAGTCCCAAACAAATTAACTCAACTTCGTTTAGGCTCTCTAACAGATCAACTTCTACGTCTGGATTTATCGATGACATAATGGTAAGTGATTTAGGCAGTGTATAGTTATTACATATAAATGCTCTACGATCACATGACAAAATATCTCCCGCGCGTGCCACAAAAACATCGCTGAGCGATAAAAACATCGCCCGCCGGTGTGAAAGGTCCTGCCACCTTTTTATCGCGTCGCGTCGCGTCGCGTCGCGTCGCGTCGCGTCGCGTCGCGTCGCGTCCGGTGTGAAAACGCCTTAACGGGTCAGCTTAAATGGAACCGCTTCTGAGTTATATTTTACTTGGCAAAATTTTTTTTTTTTTCTTTCTTAAACAAAATCGACGTCAGATACAGCCCGAGTGCACATCGTGTTGCGTTAACAGTAAATATCCATTTACTGTTTCACGGAGAGCCATCTAAACGAATTGGCAATTTCAAAGAATAAAATAACAGTACTTGCCCTAACAGTACTGATCAGCGCTGGCACGAATGATGCTCTCGTCGCTTCCAGCAGGAGAGTTCAAGTCACTTGGGATATATATGACTGATGGAGCCATCTTGCTCTTATTTATAGTACCGGTGATTAAACTTTTCCTCTTGCCTTCACGGGACAAGTCTCTATTTATTCAGGTTTCTTGAAAATCAACAAAGCAAGCTAACATAAATTTTCAGAAATCCAATTAGTGACTGGGAGCGGTATTTATGTCCACAGTCATGTTTGCAAGAAACATATCCACGGGGAACGCGGACGAGCATTCATCTCTCTTCCTTTCCGATCAATTTAGATTTTCGCGTATATCGTACGATGAAAAAAAAAGTAAGGTCTTCGAAAGGGAAAGAAATGTTGAGAAAATTTATTTCATTTTTTTTTTTTTTTTTTTTTTTTTTTTTGGGGCACTTTACATTTTTTGCTTGGCAAAACTTTGCTTACATGATGATGAAGTCAAACCCTACTTAGCTGATTTTTTTTAGGCTTTTCATTTTTGGAGGAATTCAGAGCACAGTAATTAGGATATCATGATTCTTAAAATCCAGAGTAGGTTCGTTAAATGCCATTGAGCATTTGATATTTTTCTCATTTTTTTTTTCCCCATTTTTTTGAGATTCAATGTTACTTTATGGGTGAAATGGGGCAATATACCCAGAAGCATTTTTATTACTTTTGAATCCGGTTCGGTTTAGTTTTTTCATGCCGAAATAAATATATATATATCAGACAGCCTGTATCGTTCAGTTAGATGCCTCTTGGCTGTTGCCATGGTAATCCAGTCATACTTTTAATTTGCAAAATGGTCGGTTGACATTTAGCAAGAACTTAATACCGGACATCTAGTTGATGGATGTATGCATGCTCATGTGAATATTTAGCAGAAATTGTGATATTAATTTAAGAAACACGACAGTTTCCTAATTTTCCTCTATACTCATCAATTAATGAAACGTCAAGCGTCTTCATACGCAGGAGAGCTTGTCCCTTCTCTAGTTAATATCTTACCAAAACTTAATTATGTTTGAACAAGTGCTCGTCAATTTTAGAGGTTAACGTCGTGATTTGACGAAGTGAATGATCCAAGGTTTCTTTAATGTCTCTACGGGAGCCATTTGGTGGTCGTCTAGGTTGCACCCAACTAACACTGACTTCTCTGGTTATGTTTTATAGCACTATGCCAAGACTTTTTGCAAAAGACTATTTGTATTAAGTTGATTGTGTGATGTTGTTGCATCAGTTACTGTAGTAGCTAGAGTTATCATTACCATATTAATACATTGGCTCCCCATGCAATAATCAACTCTATATTAAGGTGAATGCTTTTTAGCCACAGTTTTAGTACTGTACAGCTTGATGTTAGGTCTATTTTCATAGCAGGTAGAATTAATTCGTTAACGAAGCTTCATTTATAATTAAGTAGGTTAATTACTTGCCAGTTTTTTACCATCCTCATGAAGAATAATGTATTCATTACTCTGTGTTCGACTTATTTTTGATTTGTGATCGACTTATTCACATTTGATAAAGCAAGCAGCATCGGGTTCCTTGACTATTGGTCTATTGTCGTACATTATAAGGTCTATTGTTGTACAATATAAGGTGTGTTGTTATACAATATAAGGTCTATTGTTACAACATTGTTAGGTCTATTGTTGTACATTATAAGGTCTATTGTTGTACAATATAAGGTGTGTTGTTATACAATATAAGGTCTATTGTTACAACATTGTTAGGTCTATTGTTGTACAATATAAGGTCTATTGTTGTACAATATAAGGTATATTGTTACAACATTGTTAGGTCTATTGTTGTACAATATAAGGTCTATTGTTGTACAAGATAAGGTCTATTGTTGTACAAGATAAGGTCTATTGTTGTACAATATAAGGTCTATTGTTGTACAATATAAGGTCTATTGTTGTACAATATAAGGTCTATTGTTGAACATTATAACTTCTATTGTTGAACATTATTAGGTCTATTGTCATACAATATAAGGTCTAGTGTTGTACATTATATAATTGTACATAATAATGTCTGTTTGATCCATTACAATTTCACATGAGTGCACGAAAATGTTCACAATTGTAAAAGTTGATCCTCAACATTGGAATTCTGTTACATTCCATTACCATCTTCAAAGCAAAGTTTTCATAAACTTATAAGTACTGTGATAGCTGATGTCTTTACTACCATTATAGGCACAGTGTAACTTTAAATAACTAATTTACATATAAGAATCTGGGCAGATTTGTCTTTCCATTCTGTGCCAACTATGAGTTGGAAAGTACATCTTCTAAACTCTGCACAATTTTCGATAAGTGAAAAATTGCTTTCATAGCATAGCATTCATACTGAACCATGAACCAAATAGTTGGATAGATTGAGAGAAAGGTTATTCATATAGTACCAAATATAAAGTGAAATGAAACCATGCAACACATGAAATAAATTGCTTAGAAGTTTAGAATGTATCTCACATATTGCTAAGATAGCGTGAACATGGCGTGAACACATGGACCCTGTGGAGCTAGACATGCCCTACAAATAATTATTCAATAACTGCCAACTTAGCATAAAATGTTCTGTGTCTTTGTTAACAACTTTCTAGAAAAAAATAGATATATTAATTCCGTCGTAAATGCTTCATTAATGGCCTTTAATAAAAGAAAAAAACTTTTTGCACAACAGAGTGAGATCTTCCACAAGGAAATCATCTAGTCTGTAAACAAATACCTCTTTGTTTTTTATCTGATATCGCCATTAAGTACCCTCCTCTCATAAAGAACTGGTGCATGTTTTTCCTCTGTTCTTCTGATAATGCCGACAGATGAAAATTCTATCGGAAGAAAATTAGAATAAACAGGTGTTTACCTTCTTTTGCGTACTCTTTAAATCTGTATGCTTGAATAAGTAAATAGACCAAAATGCAGTTTGTGATTATTCGAATGGAAACAACGTCAGAACAGGTGGAGTTAAGAAATACGTTTCCGTTGTCTCTAACCTGAGAGGTTTGAAACGAGAACATCTCGCCAACTTTTCAACGATGTTTTTGACAATTTGAATATTGTCCGGTGCTTGTATATTTCACAGTTATGGTAATTAGTTTAGTTATTGTTTATTATTCTGTATTTTATAATGGTAAATATCTAGCAGACTATTAAATCTACAATGCCACACTATAATTTATGTATTACGTTTCACTGACCAAAATGGTATATGCTATGTAAGCTAGATCTAGCCGACTATTAACCCTACAATGCCACACTATAATTTATGTATAACCTCTTTAAGTCACCTTATGTTTCACTGACCATAATGGTATATTCGTCTTCGTGCTATGCCTGCACACTTTATCCAGCGACCACATAGGGGTTTGTGGGGTGGGTGAGGGGTGCACCACTCAATGCAAGTACCAAGTCTCCCTGTGGTTCATAGACCACACACAGTAAATCCACAGTAACTTCTAGCCAACAATCACCTCACCAACCACACACACACCCACACAATCATGTGAGGTCTAGCTCACCCACATGCATTATTGTATGAATTCAAACTCTTTTCACCTCATAACTATTCATAAAACAGATCTAGACAACCACAAACGCACTATGCTTGTTAGTCAACCATTGACACAGGTTTTGTTCTTATTCATCTTCAGTGAGAAGATAGCTTGAAATGCCATAAATGAATGTCTGATGTTCTACACCGAAACGTAATTCCAAAATCCACCTTTGTCTGCAGGCAGTGGTCATATTCGGTCTGTCATGATTATATATGTTCATTGACAGTTAACAGTCAATTGACACCCAAGTACAACCGCTTTTCAACTGTAAATTTGTTCCATGTTATTCCAGTATTTGCCAATGTTGTTTGCTCTGGTTCTATCGTCTTTTCTAAAGTTTTTTAAGCCTCGATTCTGTTGGTTCAGCTGCACTTTGTAACCGTGAAGAGTTCCCCTCATATAATAGTACACCCTCTCCCATGATGCACTTCACCTCTCATTATAACACATGGGCAGATCTCGATTTTGTTGTTTGCAATCGGCACGAACCAGTCGCCGGGCGGTATTTTTTCATAAAGAGTAATATCTGTTTCAATTGTGTGTCCGTGTTGGCATTCGAGACTTCATTTGATGAAATGAGCTCACACTGAGCTAAACATCCAGCTTAGCTGTTCACTTACCGGTGTCATAATAAAAAAAACAAAGATATCAATTTGAAGTTTGGGGATTTTCTCTTCATTAGTTTATCGGTGTGATGTAACGGGGGAAACTTTAGAGAAGATTGCAATAAAAAAGCCAGTCGGGTTCGTAGTCGCTTCCCGGTTGGACGGGTTCGGGTTTGCGGGTGTTCTTATTACGACCGGTTAGTAAATGTATCGTGTTTAAAATAACTCTTTACCAATTCTAATCAACAGACTTAGCTCTGTGGTTAATAGAAGGTCTTGTTTTATGCAGCAGTCTGTTGCCATTGGCAACCGTAAATACAGTATCGTGTTTTCCTTCCAGCCGTGTAGATTCACTGTGGTACATAACTACTGCAGAGTCAGTATACCGTTGATAAAATATGAAGGAGAAAGTCAAATGGTTTCACAGCCTCATGGCACTTCTGCTGTGTGACATCACAGACTCTCAATATGGCAGCCCCATGACATGATGTTTTTAACCGAGATATCTCCCAAGCAGAGCAAGATTTAGTCAAAAGTTGGCAGTCTAGCTAATGTCAGCTGTCGCTGCTATATTGGATGGTCTTCGGTATTGATACACGATGAAACAAAAATTATATCAGATTCCTCTCGAAACGAGAGTATTAAATCTGTATTGCTATTCTGCTGTCAATCTATATAACACTAATGCACAGTCTCTGTCCGGTTTTGGGGGCATTTTGTAAAGAACAATAATGAGATAAGTTGTAATAACATTTTTTTCAATAATATTTTAATGCAGTGAGAAATCATAGTTATTGATACATTTCTCTGTGGGAATGTCTTGTAACCTAGCACACCCATCCAGCCCCTCCCTCCCCCTCCCCCCCCCCCACTGCCAAAAGCCTGTCCGGTTTTGTGTGTTCTACCTGTCTGGTGTATAACTTTCAATAATATTTTAATGCAGTGAGAAATCATGGTTATTGATACATTTCTCTGTGGGAAATGTCTTTTAACTTAGCAAAACCCCCCACCCCATCCCTTCCCATGCCCATCCCCCCCCCACACTGCTAGAAGCCTGTCCGGTTGTGTGTTCTACCTGTCTGGTGTATAACTTATCGTTTCTCTCCGACTGACGTTTATAACCTTGACAAACAGTACTGTACAACTAATTACTCTGGTAGCATTAATGTTCTTCCTCTGTCATTATTCCTGAAACAAGCTTTGATTTAATTTCTTCAAACAAATCAATATCTGTTTTTGTTTAATCTTTCTTTATTTACATTGTTTTTATATTATATCCATGATTGGCAGATAATAGTAATGTTTTTTTTTTCTAATGTTTAGTTGATGAAGTGAATGTGTGTTTTTTTTTTCTTTTTTATATAAGTAATAATAATAATAATAATCATTTATTATTATTACTTTTATAAGTCTCATTTATTAGTCTCAGATAATAGTATTGTTTTTTTTCTAATGTTTAGTTGATGAAGTATATGTGAGTTTTTGTTCTTTATTTAGTATATAATGTAGTTATCTCTCTTTGTTTTTGACAGGTACACCTACCCAGCCCAGCGCAGGGGGACTGCAGGGATTCCCTGGCATGACAGGTTGGTGCTGCAATATAAAATACAGGGTATCAGTCAGTGTTGAAATACACCAATCAATCAATCGATGGATTAGTCACATTTAATAGCCTATTTCACATCTACAATGATTCAGTCCACACAGGGACTACAAGGATATCTCACACACGACAGGTCGATTGCAAAAGTGTTATCAGTTGGTGTTAGACATATCAATCAACGAAATCAACCAATCAATTGACCCAAACACAATTACTGATACATTAAACAGCCCGCAGGTTTACAACTATCCATCCCAGGGTTCACGTGACTGCAACAATATTATGACAAGATGGCATGATTAGCTTAAACATTATAAAACCAATATAAAATACATTACATTATCGATTCAGACACAAAGGCTCGCAGACCCTAGCTTACAAGTGGATGGTCCAAGTTCATGTTTTAAGCAGACCATCACCGCAACTTCAGTTTCAAGACAAATATTCCTAATTTTAATAATAAATAGTAATAAATAAGTTCTTTATATAGCGCCAAATACCAAAAGGCCTCTAGGCGCTTTACAAAACCTAAAAAAAATAAAATTCTCATTCAGTTTTTTTGAGAATGTAGATTTTGTAACTGGTTTCTAGTCTCTGTTTCTTCCTGATCATATTAATTTGATCACATTTCTCTCTTTCTTTCTTTCCCTCCCTCCATGCCCCATCCTATCACCTCATTCCTACTGATCAATCTGTCACCTCATTTCCTGACCCTAAACAGTCCCCCAGCTGTTCCTGGCTGTTGCAGTTATGTAGACATATCTCTAGCGATCCATTCTGTGGGTTCAATAACAACCGTTGTATACAATAATCAGGTTGAGGCTCTCAGGATGTCCCTTTATAAAAACCCGTTAAAAATGACATTCTTTTCCGTCCTTGTATATGGTCACCAACATTCATGAAAGACAAACTAAAAAAATTAATCAATTTGGACTTCCTACCAGCACAAAGTTTAACATGAAGCTATAACTTTTAATCTGTCAAAACTGAACTAGATAAATTGTTTCCAAATATTTACAATAACTTGCCACCAGATGCCTTTAAATATTATTAATCAATTTGTTCATAAATTCCCTTTGTTTTGTTTTAATTCATGACCTATTTTTCAATATGATAAATTATCAGATTCTGACAGCAACTTTTTGCTTCCTCCCAAACAGCTGGGTTTGCTCGGCCCATTTATCCCAAACTGTTAGTCACGGTAAACCGAACGTAAAAGACTGGAAACGGGTGTAAATATTAGTTTTCGAATGCTCTTACTTAAGCAAATGGAACACTGTCGTTACTTATCAAAACAGATCGTCAATCTTGTTGAAGTGTTTGCTGTTAATCACGAAGGCACCGAGGGGGTGTTGGTCCAAGCAATTTATTCTTGCGATCTGTATTTCGACAAAACCGACACCTGGGTTTGTTCAAAGTTATGGGAAGCCTCGGTAGTCATTCACGAACCAACAAAAAAAATGCAAAGAGGAAGCCCAATGTTCCCCAGGTTCGATCGCCACTGGACGTCTGCAATTTATCAGAGAATAGAATTAATAGTTCTAACACTTTTATCAAATAGATGTGAAAATTTGGAAATTGAATTTAAACAACTTTAACATTCTATGATTGTGAAATGTAGGGTAGAATATGTACATCCTGTTCAAATACAATACTATTTTCACCAGAACTTTGTAAACCTTTTTTTTTTTTACACGATACTCCTCTCTATTAAAAATAGGATCCATTTCCCATCAAAATGGGCAGTTTATGAGCATGAAGTAGAAGTTTTGGAAGTTTCTGTCAAGAGGCAGGGTGAAATTATCCTGCCAAAAACTGTCATCGTTTTGCTGCGGACAGCTTTTTACTTCCATAACAGAATTTGCTGCTCTACCCCAGATGTTACCCATAAATCTTTTCTTTACTTCTTCCTACTTCAATACCCCCTATAGGTTACCCATATACCTGATTCCATCCCTCATAGGTTACCCATTTACCTGATTCCCTCCTTACTAGGTTACCCATATACCTGATTTCCTCCTTACAAGGTTACCCATTTACCTGATTCCCTCCTTACTAGGTTACCCATTTAACCTGCTTATCTATCCCATAGGTTATTTCTCTTCCTACTCATCTACCCCATAGGTTACCATTCCACCTGCTTCTTGTAGCCACTACCCTATAGACTACTTTTCTTCCTGTGTGTCTATCCTAGAGGTTACCCATTTACCATCTCTACCCACCTTCTTTTCTGATGTGATTCATTTTTGTAACCCACGGAAGTTATGAATCGAGATGGATACCTTACCAATCAACCATTTTCTCACCTACCTACCCCCCCCACACCTCACCAACCTTACCACCCCCCTCCCCACACACACACATTTCTTTAATTCTAATCTGTCTCAGTCTATTATCTTTCCCATCCAATTCCTACATTGTCTTTTGCAGACAAGCTTTTCTATAACACTTCAGATTCTGTAAGAAAGGCAGAAGTACAAAACCCAGCATAAAATAGTATCCTGCAGTCACTTGATACAGACTTGATACATGCCATGTGGCTAACGACTCGAAGGGAACTTGATACGCACATTCTGCATAACGTTCACCTACGTATATCCCTGTGGTGCAAACTTGATAAACAACACTTGATATACTTGATTTAGCACACTTGATACCACCCTTGATTATACACTTGATATACTTGATTTAGCACAATTGATACCACACTTGGTTATCCACACATAGTCACTGTCTACTTAAAATACTTAGTACAGCCACTGCATACTTCATATTACGAGAACTCGATACATACTAATAACACTCACTGTATAGGTGTACATGTTTTCTTCTCTGAACTTAAATTTATGTTTCTATTAGAGCATCATATACTTGAAATAGGTTTGGGTGTTGTGGTTTGTAAGACTGTATACTTGTTACATACAATCTCTGTTCACATACAGTCTTGTGCAATACTCATTACATGTTCATATCTTCCTGAGTCAGTTATATACTTGATACAGACTATTTTCATCTATCTTTACTTGATAAATACTTTTCCAATCCAGTATCGAGTTCCTAAGTGTAAGTGATACTTGAAGAATACTCATCATATCTGTTATAGTTAGTCATACTTGATACAGACTGTTCACATCTCTCTTGCTCGATCTACATGATGTCAAGGTCAAACTTGATATATCCTGTTCCAATATTAAGTTCCTTAAGAGTCGGGTCTACTCGATAAATAATTTTCACATCTGTCCATAGTTAGTTGATGTTGTGTTCATACTCGATATAAACCGTTCACATGATTATTATTAACTTGATATTAAGTGTTGCTTATACTTGATACACATATGTTAATGTTATCTTCTGGCTGTTTGCTAATCATACAATTCATGCATGTTTCCATAGCTGTTGATGTTTATAGAGGGCAGCTGCTATATTTGATGGTTGCTGGCCTTATTTTGTTGCTGTTCTATCACAATATTTGGAGTGCCTTTTATATTTTCGTCTTGTTTGACTTCACATTTTAAGTACCATGCCTACATAAATCAATCTTGTTTACCCCTCCCCGCCCCCCCCCCCGTAACTCCAACCAAAATTATGAAGATCCCACCACCCTATTTTTTCCCAATGGCCAGATGGCCAATACCACCAAAGTTTGCTTATCAAATGTTAATTTTTCCCATGTCAAATTATAAAATTAAAAAAAATTAAAAAATTAAAAATATGGATAAATTTCAGCCCTGATAATTCTTGCTTGTCTTTGAGAGATTCAAAAATGTCTGAATATTGAAAAAAAGTGGAAGAAACTAAAAAAAAAATACCTTTGATTGACTAAAATGTTCAATTATTATTATTACTATTTTTTAACATGCTATCGTTCCCCACAATTATCTCAAGTTCACAGACTTTGCCAAATTACTTTCAAAATGCTATCTCATTAATATTCATGTCCCTTGTCTCGAATAAAACGTCATTCTATTTGATGAAGCCTTCAGGTAACTGACCATGTTCGGAACATTAGCCTCCGTTCACCGTTTCCAAAATTCTCCCCCGACCCGGTAAATTGAGAAGGTGTTATGTCGGCATGGTACAGTATGTTCTCCACACCCCTGCACTGTGTGATGTGCACCTTTGGATAGGCATACCAATCAAGTGATGTGTTTGTGCTCAAAACTTTTTTATTTTTTTATTTTTTATTTCCTTTCTATCTTTTTTTTAAACACTCTTTTGTTTCAGTTTATTATCCTGAAAGCAAGGAGGCTGAGCCTTTAATTTCAAAAAAAAATTAAGGAAAAATTACCGACGAAAAAAAAGAAGTAATGAGCAAAAATTAAGCCAAAATTTTGAAATTGGTATTTTACGGACGGGAAATATGCCAGTGGCCATGTTTTCTACAGCTTAGCAGTTTGGAAAAATTGTATGTTCCAATGGAGGGGTTGGGGACCTGAGAAGTGGGGTCAGAGAAGGGGGGAGGGGTTGGAGGATGCGAGTATGTGTGTGTGTGTGTTGTATCCAGTAAATTCTAATTAGGTGTATAGTCATTTAACGTACTACCTATTGTGTGTCTGTATGTATGTCAGTTGCTTTTACAGATCTGTGCGTGCATATTTGTGATAGCATTCCACTTGATTCTATTTTTGTTCCTCCTTTTTAACCAATCGCCTACTTGCTGTCATCTTTCGAAGGTACGAATAACATCACGACGCCAGGTGGTATAGGCAACAACGCAAACTCCACAAAAAGGCCGGAGTGCGACCTTAATACTTTGAGCCAGGCCTATTCAGGCATTCAGCAATACGTAGGTGCGTTGCACTCCCCACAAGTCACTTTATATTATTAAACAAACAAAATGAAAACAATTTAATCTCATTTTCAGAAGTGGAGAAGATTAAGAAAAGATATATACTGTTTTTTTTTCCTTTTTTTTTCTCTTTTTTTCATTTTTTTATTTTTTTATTTTTTTTTTGGGGGGGGGGTTTGAAGGAGATCCCAAAGGGCCATCTTAAAAAGTGAGAGAAATAGGGCATTCTTAGGGCTTGCTGATGTGACCAAGTATGAGAAAACCATTACATTTGGTCAAAAAACAACATTATATGTCTTTTTTTTCTTTTTCTTTTTTTACACATTTTTACTTTATTTGTTATCATAAGTTTTGACAGGGTTGGTGTTAAAGAAATATTGAGGAGGGGATGGATAGGGGAGGGGAAGTAGGGAGGAGGAGGGGGATGGTTAGGGGAGGGGAAGTTGCTCAATGGACAGATGAAAGGAATAGTTGATGAGTGTTGATGATCAAGATGAGGGCGACATTTCTTTCGTGACTATCTACGTATATTTTTTTTTTTTTTTAATCTTTCTTTTTCTCATTTGGGCATTGTGTCCACTGCTTTTTTTATTCTCTTTTTTTTTCTGTCATTTTAGAGGACGTTAGGACAATTTTTTTCATCCCCAGATCTGTTATTGTAAATCTCGAAAAGGTTAATTATGTTAATATAGGATTTGATTATGCAGACTTTTGAGACTCTTATTCATAACTGATATATGCACCAGAATGAATATTTTATTAAACTGGAGTGCATTTTAAGGAGGATGGATGTGTTTTGTCAGGCCCGGTCGGAGTGGGTTTCCATAGTTACTAGAACAATCCTTCCGACTAACGATACACCATCCTCTTTTGTTCTTCGAACCCTGAGACTGGTAGACTCCAAGCAAAAAAAAACCAAGAAAACATAAATTCTCAAGCTAAAAGCATTAATCGGTGAATGCCACTCAGACCTTGCTTTCAGTTGGCGTCTAACTCGTCTCTGCTTTTACGTTCTTTTACCCTTTTTTTCTCTTTTTTTTTGAAGTGTGTCGTTCAAAATTGGTTTTACTTTTGTGTTTTTTGATTTAACCCATCCTGTTGTTGTGTTCATAGTAACTTTGTTTTATTTGATTGTTTTATTATGATTTTTTTTTTATCGTCGTCGTCGTGGAGGGACGACCTCGTTCCTCCTCCACCTGATTTCATTTGACGTGCTATTCTCTCTCTCTCTCACTCTCTCACATATTCGGTGTCTCCAGTCGTCCTCTTGTGTGACCCTGTCTAAAAATGAATAAATAATAATAGAACAAATTTAGATAAAAATATAACCAAAATAATAGCCCCACAGCAGGGTACCATGCCTTTCAAGCAATATGGAAAAATTACAAAAACTGTTGCAAAGTATTTCCGAGAAAAACTTTTTTGTCTTATATCGCTAGTTCACGTGCGTGACGTCATTCCAAAGTGTGTGACGTCATTCCCACATGTGTGACGTCATTCCCACTTGTGTGATGTCATTCCCATGTTACGTGGTTAGAGAGGTGGTTGTTATGTATTAGTGACAGGAATAATATATCGATACCTTCAAAGCAAGGCTGATACGTTAATGTGGACATGCATTTTACAAGGGCGAGTTCTTGTGGCAGAAATTCTGCGTTTACGTAATAGCAGTGTGCCATTAAAAACCTCTGAGAAGTAATATTGCAACCTAGCTTATGTCGCTATGTTAAGTAAGGATGATAATTCCCTGTGTTTATATCATGCGAGCTAGTGAAACAAAGTAATCGCATTTCGAGGATCTCAAAAGGCCAGATGCTGGGAGTTGCACAATACATTGCAAAAAGTTTTGCGTAAGAGCAACCAGTTTTTGTTAGGTCAGAAAAATTCCATATATTGGTAAGCAACTTGGTAGGACTGGTGTAGAAAAAGAAAGAAAGGAAATTGCCTTATTTATGTCGAATGATAAAAAAAAATGAAAGAATTATGTCCTCTGAGATAAATAAAAATAATAATAATAAACAGGGAAATATCGTGGAAATGAAAGAAACTTTTATACAGGAAGATAATAAATGTCGAAAAGAATCTAAAATCAAAGATAGTTTGGTCCAGGCTAAGGTCTTTACGGGGGATTGTTATTCTTAGTTGTTTTGTTTTTGTGTGTGTGTGTATGTGTGTGTTCGTCTGTTAGCTCGTCTGAGGGCATTTGTTTCCCCGATGTACGGTAATGAAACAAATGTGTAAAGCAGGGTTGAATGGTATTCTTGCAGAGTGGCACAACTAATCATTTGTTTTTGTCAAGAGTGGTAGCCAGCCAACTTTTAGAAGTGGTTTCAGAGACTTGCTTATCTGTATTAGTCATTTAGCATTCGAAACTGTCAGACTAGTTATATTTTTTGGTATTTTTTTATCATTTTTTCCCTCGTTTTTCTAACGAATGCATCGATTTGTAGCATTTTGGAGCTGTATGAACTAACACACATTTTTACGAGAAAGTAATTTGTAGTTTCTTTAATTGTTTTTTCATTAATTATTTTTTTGTGAGTTTTTTCCCCCCTCAGAGTATATTCGATTCTTGAAAATTGTGATCATTTTGACATATTTTTATCGTTCATCTAGGTTTGCATGAGATAACCGATGCTGGTTATACAGTACCATGTAAACTCACCCTACATGATCTCAGCAGCTGAATCAATACATTTTGATATTGCCCGATAATGTGTCCTATAAACCTGGTCGTAGTTTAGAATAAAACTAACCCCCCCCCAAAAAAAAAATATATATAAATTTAATTGTTAGCGAACCATATCCATGGAATTATTCTATACTTCTCTATATCATTGTGTGTGTATTAATCATTTACATAGTCATATGGAGTGTTAATGACACAGTTTCATTTGCATGGTCTGCTTGGCAGGAAGTCAAAAATACCTGCCAAAATAACCCCCCGTTTTATTGCTTTTCTCTCCGATGTTGGAAAATTTATATGTGTGTGTGTGTTGATGAAATGAAAGTTCTCCCTAGCGTAACTATTCGTATCCTCATGTGTGGGAATTTATCGGTGTCGTGAAAAAAATATCTCGAGGCTTGTCACCCCTTTTCTCTCTATACTATCTATTCGAGAACATCCTACACGTTGATGGCTTTTCATTTCTCATTGTTTAATAACAATGAGAGTCATAGTTGTCTCCTTTGTATGTTGATCAAAGTTAACTTCTCCCTACTTGCAGCTGCCTTTCACAATGGCTTTGGAATGTTCGGAGCCAACCAGCCGAGCCAACAGCAGCCGCAGCACAATAAGCAGACGGAAGGTGAGAATTTGTCATTTTTATCATGATTATTTTTGTATTTTTGGTATCTGATAGGGGATGGTTTATCGCAAACATCTCCATCATTTACAGATTGGCTGTAATTGTCTTTGTTTTCCTTGTTTAGAAGCTTGGACATCAGTGTTTACCATCAAAATTTGCAAGGCAGTCAAATAATTCAAAGTGTTCAAAAGTTACTAAAAATTTTTTTTTAAATAAGATGCAGTTTGTATGGCTAAAATCTCGAAGCATTTTATCTAACCAAGACATCGTTTAATACGAACAGTCAGCAATTTAGTGTGTCAGACACTTTTGGTAAAAAGATAGTTTTTGAAATTCTTGAAACGTGCTCAAATTTGGAGCCAGGACTACTTATTATCTTAAATAAACCATAGTAGACAGTATGTACTGTGATGTTGTCATAACTTGAAGAATGGTTGATACTCTTGTGTTTCTGAACCACTTAAACAACAAAAGCTCTTTAGGGGGGCCTTTAATAGCCCCTGTCCCTCTTGTTGCTTAACCTCCCCCCACCCCTAGGCCCGCCCCTCCCCGCCCCTAGGCCATG
>KN893116.1:6154-26649 GCA_000934455.1 Apostichopus parvimensis | reverse complement strand
CTTCATTTCTTCACGTCATACACAGTGTCAAGTATCATGTGTTTGTGTGCGGTTTACTAGTTTGGGTCACACCCTAAAGTATTTGTAAAATGCATCACTTTTAAAATAATGATGATGCAGTGGTGTTTATGAGTCTGGGTTTGGAAACTGGGAAATGTTTGTTGTGTTAACACCTTCCGTCTAGGGGGGGGAGGGGGATGGGGGCACAGCAAGGGGTTAGAATCTCTAAATTTTGAGCTATTACTGTTGCTGTTGGGACTGACCATACATCTTGATGCACACATATGTAAGTCTTCAAAGAGATCCTGTTTCTGATTTTTGTTTTTCCTTGGAAAGGGATAGTTTGAGAAACACAATTAATTTCGTCATGATTATTCGTAACAGTTACACAGTAGTTCTGATTTACGTACACGGATCATTGCTGCTAAATGTTTCACATGGAGAATATTTGGTTATTGAATATCTGGACTTTTGTTTAAAGTCAAATTCCTTGCTGTAGCAATGAATTTTTTTTTTTTTTTGGAGGGATTTTATTTTTGGAGGGAGGGGGGAAGGGAGGCTGTGTTAAGAGAAATATGATGTCTTCATTATATAGAACTGTTATGTAGTCTGTACAAGTACATTGGTGTTGTCTCTTGCAGAAGATAAGCTGTGAGGAAAGTTTGTAATAATGCAAAGTGTTGTGTACTTAATTTTCATGAAAGTTGCTGCAAGATCATTATTTCCTGCATCTGTTGTATTTAAGTAAGAATACCATCCCCATGGTTGGCTGGTCAGAACACTTTTTTTTGGGGGGGGGGGGGAATATTGTTATTTCATGGATTAAATACCCTAGAGCTGTCTCAGCATTTGAAAGATGTTTACATACATAGAGATCATGAGCTGCTTCAGGTTTTTGAATAATTTAAGGAAGGGGAATGAAAAAAGTTTCACAAGGTTAAATATTTCATAAGCATTAGGTATTTTCCAGCCTTATATCAAGCCAGTCTTTGTGTTCAAAACATGTTGTATGTAACATAATCTTAGGATTAGTTCAGTCCTTTCTAAACCAATTTCTATTACGTTGAAAAACTATGCACAAGGTTATGATTAAAACAATATTCATAGTTTTATTTGGCTGCAAGAATCACTCGGTCTTTAACCATATCAAACAAGAACACATTCTATGCCTCATTTGAAAGAAATATTGTAACAGGAAAGCAAGTTGAGTTTTGTAAAATATTTGACTAAAAACTGTTAATTCCTGTTGTCCCACTAAAAGTTGAATTATTAAAAAAAAAAAAAAGAAGGGAACTATTTCCTCAGTTTACTTAGGGAAAAACAAGAGACCTTTGAGTAAAAAAAATAAGGAGACACTGGTTCTTCACTGGTTCTTCACTGGTTTATGACAATAAAACCTTACAATATAAGGCAGAAACACTCCCAGCTTTTTGGAAATTAATGACTTGAAAACCTGTATCTTTAGTGTCCTCATCCTCAGATTGTTTCATATTACTTTAGTTTGCTTCTAGAGTATGTGTGAAACATAGCATCTTCAAGCAGTTCACCAGTTATGAAAATATCACTTTTACCCAGTTTCATAATGTTGAATATCTAATTATGCCTAGAGTGTAATTTTTTAAATACAGCTCATCTTAGCATACCTGCTTTCACTGTTGGATCAAGACAGAATATCCTGACAAATGTCATCAGTAGAAGACACACCCCCACCCTCCTTCCTCCCCGACCCCACCCACCTTCCTCCCCCACCCTCCTTCCTCACCCACCCCAAACTTGACACAGTTAACAAAGTTGATGAAATCATCTGAAGAAATCCCTGGAGGTTCTGACCCTACACAATGTTATCGGACATGAGCATAAATTCACTTTAAATGACTCACGAAGGAACATGGCATTGCTGTGATGGCATACCATTATTTGACTTTCTAGCACACTGAATTAGTGGGTGGGAAGAGGAGGGGGGTGAGGGCGGCAGAGGGATACTGCTGGATTGTTATGCATTGTTGTATGGAACAACATATGCATATAGGCACATGCATAACTGGCATAATACTCAGAAAGGCTGTCATTTGATAATGGAAAAAAAAAAACGAGACTCGAAAGAGAAGATTAAAGAAAAGAAAGTTGTTGTCCTCAATGCCTGTTTAGTGTATTGCAAGTGTCTGCACTCTTGTTAGAGAAAAGTTGCTAAATTGGCTAAAGTTTATTCATTTGACTCATAAAATCTAATAAAAGAGGCAGAAGTTGTATTTCTTTTTATATGCTTTTTTTTGTTTTTATTTTTCATGAAAATAGTAAGTCCTTGTACATTGTTTACTTTTTTTGTTAATGCATTGTTTCTCTATTTCTTTTGCTTTCTTCTCAAACAACTGTTTGTATTTAAAAAAAAAAAAATCTCTTTTTTTTTAAACTAACAAATACACGGATGCATTTTACATGCAGTATTTGTCCCATTAAGTTTCATACTTTCTCTTAAGACTTTACAAAATGACTTTGTACAGTTAGCCATTGTCGTACCAAAAATGTACAGGTAAAAAAAAAAGTTTCTTTGGTCTTTATTTATTGTGTTTTATTCAATGTTAAACACTGCAGAAGTAGTGTCCTTTTGTTGGTTTGACCCACACCTTTCCTCTTCTTCCTAACCTTTGCCACAGTGGCATAACGAAGGGGAAGACTAGGACCCCCCACCCACGCAAAAAATAACGACTTTCACGGACTGCACTTTCGCAGGGGAAGGTCTATGTGCATCCTGAAAGAAATTCGTCAACTTTCAATTTTGGCCCAGAATTGACCATTTTTGTTAGGCTATATCAACGCTTAATGGGGTTTTTTTTCTGTCAAATATTAACCCAAATTCTGACTTTTAATTCTTTTCAAAATCATCCGTGGGATCCGTGGCGCCAGTCTATTATTATTCGTCCCGAGTTTTCAAAACAGACCAATTTCATGACAAACTTTCAAATACCATTTTAATTATTAGAGGCTTAAAATTCCATAGAATGCCACTTTTAAGTTCAGGAAAATATTCTTGTGAGCTCTGGGAATACAAAAAGAGCATCGAAATTGATATTTGAAAACTTATTTTTCAGCCGATAATTTGGTAAGGCCGAGTTGTCGAAGCCTTTTGTGTTGCAAATTCTCTCATTTTGGATCTAAATGTCAGCTTATATAGCAAATATCTGACCACAAAAATATCTTGTGGCAAAGAGCATTACCTTCATTGCAAAATTGTACTTCAATACAGTCAGGGGGGGCCGGTATGCCCCAGCTACCAGTTGGAGGTGCAATGCCACAGCCCTCCAAAAATATATATAAAATCAGTTCAAAGATAGCACCATTTGCATCTAAGCAGCTAATATAAACAAAACTTAGGCCCCTCCCCGCAGGGAATGCCATGCGAGGAGGGGCCTAATTTTTGTTTATATTAGCTGCTTAGATGCAAAATGGTGCTATCTTTGAACTGATGTTAAATATATATTTTTGGAGGGCTAAAAAATTAGGCCCCTCCCCACATGGCATCCCTGCGCGGGGTGACAAAGGAAGGTTCTGCCCCGGGTGCCAACTATTCTAGGTACACCAGTGCTTAGATAATGATTTGCAGAGAATATTTGTATAAAACAAAGTTTTATTCAAATCCTAAATGAACAAGACATTGATGAACATTATAGCTACTACACAAAAGAAAACAGTATAAAACATTCCATCACTCCAATTTGAATAGATGAGAATGAAATAGTAGATAAATCTGTTGGTGACAAAAAATACTGTCTAACATCTTGGCTAAACCTACAAATATGTACAAATATATTTATACATACAAAGTTGCACAAATTAATGGATAATACATCGTTGTTCAAGGTGATAGACCTAATGCCAAGTATATCAGCTATGCACTGATACTAACCAACAACACTGTCTACAAATTTGATAATTCACTTAAATAAGGAAGAAATAGATATTAAAAAAAAATTAGCAACAACTATTGGCCTCCATGAAAGAAGTTTCACTACATAGTAACTGGCCAGCAGCCCTGTATCCAGGACAGTGTATATACAGTACATGCTATTGGTAGTTAATACTGAATACATGCTATTGGTAGTTAATATTGAATACATGCTATTGGTAGTTAATATTGAATACATGCTATTGGTAGTGAATACTGAATACATGCTATTGGTAGTGAATACTGAATACATGCTATTGGTAGTGAATACTGAATACATGCTATTGGTATTTACCGATTACATGCTACTCTCTATAAATATGTGATTTTACAAAGGTAAAAACATTCAGTCTTATGTATGTCTTTTATTGTAACCACAAGTGTTTCCTCCTCACAATGAAGTCAATCATTTTCCCATTCCTTTGTCTCTTTGTTGAGAAAGGATGAACAAATAAATTATCAAGGAAGTGAAAAACCAAATAGCAAATATCCATCCAGGCTTTGATTAGAAACTAGAACAGCAGTTTGGAGAGTATTGTTTATAGTTACGTCAATCCAAAGGGTCAGAAAGCCATAAAGTGGCTCATTTGATCAGTATCTGGCTGATGAGCATGGATAAACACCGATTTTGTAATCCCATTTCCATGAGCATCCCAGGTAATGATGAGAAGAAGGTGTCACTTGTTGCTCCTATTCTTGTTTGATCCTTTCACTACCACTTAGACCATCAGAGGTAACCCCAGCATCCTCCAGCAGCACTTGACCATATGGTATGGTGGCCTACATGGCATACTGGTATGGTGGCCTACATGGCATACTGGATATATACACAATGTCATTTCCAAGGTGTGACCAAGGTTGATCCTTCTGGTTTCTCAGAGGAGATGCTTTATCATTTAGTATTTGCCCTCCGCCTCTCACATTGCTGTCTTCTAATATATCATATGTGCGATGAACAGATGCTGTGAGGTTTAACAAATCACTTTCGGGGTGTGACCATGGGTGACCTTGGCGTTCCTTGGACGTAGGAGGAGATGGCAGCCTGTAGCGCACTCGCTCTCTGCGTTTCGTCATCCCTAGCTTGAACCATGTCGAATTCAAGTCGTCGCATCTGATCTTGCAGAGACAGGATTTCTCCTTCCTTTCGGGATAGTTCTGTCTGATGTTTCCTGCTTTGTTCTGGGAGATAAAAAAAAAAGTTTTATATTTTGAGAAATAATTTTAAAAATGTGTAAAAGTAAGTTGGCCTGACATTTCGATCTTTGTTCCTGCTTTGTTCTGGGAGATAAAAAAAAAAGTTTTATATTTTGAGAAATAATTTTAAAAATGTGTAAAAGTAAGTTGGCCTGACGTTTCGATCCTAGCAGGATCTTCTTCAGAGGCTAAATGACAAGTTAATTTTAAAAAAACGGAACAGTCATAAAATGGGAGCCCAGTGACATCATTGTCCTTTGGGCCTAACATTGTTCTCCATTCCTCCGCTTTCAAAATAATTATAATAATTTATAATATATAATATACTTTACAAGATCAGGATAAGACACTTCTACATATTTAGCATCGTTGTCATCATCTTCACAAGAGTTCATATCTTACCAGTCTCTCTTGTTTCTTTCTATTTTTCAATATGTTTCTATTTGTGGACACATTCTTCATAATTAAAACATGATTAATATGGTACCACATTCTTTGTGCACCATGATCAATTTTCAATCGCCAGAATTTTGCTTTGTAATTTATCACACAATATTATATCTAACATAATCAATTTGTGGGACACAAAATTTTCGGCATTGTAGTTAAAAGTTTTAATGATTTTGTCACACAAATATTAGTCAGATGATTGTTACCATATCTTATTAAGTAGATTGAAAAGTATCAAAATTATGTGTGTGAACGCATAACTGTTTCCGAGAAACTTTAAACCTTTTATTGCCATATCAATGTTACACTGGTATGAGTGATACTATGCAGATAGTACTTCTCACCAGTTATCTCCTGTTGAATCCTCAAATATTTATCTTTGACTTGCTCCATCTCGAGCACCTGGCCCTCAAGCCGTCCCACTTGTCTCTTATACTGCTGCTCCAACCGGCCAATCACAGCCTCCGTCTCATTGTTCTTCCCTGCGAGCTCCTACGACAAAACAAGGGATATGTAAGAGTGCATGCGCAGAAGGAGAGATTGTTAAGCGTTCCCCTGCATACATGATCGTTTTTTATTTACCATCGTTTATTGAAGTGAAGGTGGTTGATGTTGTCACATAGATAGAATTTATAGAATATTATTTAAAAACATCACTTACATGGGACCTTGCCTACTATGTCATAAATAATTATTTAGTTAGTATGGTTTTTCTTACATTTTCAAACATTTATGAACACACACACAGCCTAGGTACAACACTCTCATAGCAGATGTAGTCACAAATTTTCTACTTTGAATTTGGGATAACTGGACTAAGGTTGTTATTTGTAAGTAATTCCAAAGTTATGTTAATAATCAGCTTACTGCAAATTTACATAAAATTGACACAGATTACAACAGTATGAGGAGGGCATTTAAACCACATTAACATACCACAATCTCCTGGTCAATCTCCCCCCCCCCCCCCCAAAATTCCTCAGCCCCCCAAAAAAAATATACTGTTCTGGATTAGTCTCATTATTTTATCACTAAATTCAAAAACATGTTCCAACTGGATGGGTTTTGGAGCAAGAAAATTCCGACTGCTGCCTTGTACCCCCCCCCCCCCCACCCAAAATTCCAACCCCCAGAAAGGATTATTACCTGAGAGTTCCTAGCTACAAGTTGGTTAGCAGGCACCGAAGGTTATGCCATACTTAGGAATTGCTACTTGTAAATCCCTGGTTATACTTATGCATCTCGTCAACATCAAAATACTGAATAATTACTAAGAATTAATAGAAAGACAACATTTAGGGAGAATTTTTATATTGCTTGAGAGGATGAGGGTATAGAGTGTATCACAACCCACTGTAACAATAATATATTAAGAAATGCAAATCTTGCCTTGGTCTGCAATGTATGGCATATTACCACAAGGTTTCAACTTTTTTATGATGTCCTACACTGTCATAAACTATACCTGAGTCAGTTTATGTACTAATGAATAAAGCCAAATTTAATATTTACCTGGGTGAGTTCATCTAATTTTCTTTTCAGTGCTTCTACCTCCACACTGGAATTGGTTAGTCTAGCCTGTGATTCAGATATTTGATGACTCTGTTGCGAGTACTGCTGTTGTAGCTCATCCTTGGACAGTTGTACCATTCTTAACCTGTCTTCTAACTGTCTGCTTCTCTGTTGCTGTAGGTTTTAAATTATTCATAAAAGTATGTATAATTCATTGAATATTCAAAAACTGATTTAAATAGTTGGTAGTAATTGGTAGTAATAACTGGGAGGTTGTTACTCATTGTCATCTCCAAATTGGCCAGTTCATTATGTTCATGTTGACACACACACACGACATGAAGGGAATATTGATTAAAACATAATGCAAAATAACAACTCGACAAATTAAAATAAATAACAAATTCCAGAACCCATAGGTCTGTCATTCATGTGAAATAATTAATTATAGGTAAAATTGACTTCAAATGAGTCAGGGCTGCAGCCATGGGGCAAAAAGGAGGGGTGTGTGTACATGTTTTCCAAAACTAATCAAGACTACAAAAAAAAAACACACACACACACAAACGTAAAAAAAATGATGGAAATAATAGGACCATTTTACATCTAATCTCTTACCCAAACAATAATTTTCTCAAAGGGGTCATGGACCCCTCCCCAGGAAGGACATCAATCCCCCCCCCCCGGCATCTGCCCCAAAATTTGATTTCTGGGGACAGGCCCTGTGGCCATTACCTCTTCTTCCTTCACTTTTTGCTTGGTATGCATCAGCTGTTCTTCAAAGTTCAACCTCTCAGCGAGTTGTTGACTTTTGACCTTTCTAAGCTCCTCCTCCACCTCCTTACGGTGGTCTTCCAGCCTACGTATCCTCTCCTTGTAGGATTTCTCTGTATCATCGTTGGCTGTTTGTAATCTCGAGAGTTCTGTAGCGTGTTGCTGTGACAGCTCCTTCTGGATATCCTGATGTCTGTGTAGTCCTTTCTGTAATTTCTCTACATAAAGAAGCAAAAAAGTCAAACAAAACAATTATACATTAACATTTTATTCCCATTATAATTTAGACATATGTTTCGTTTTTTAATTCTTCCAGAGATGAAATTGAGAATACACTTCTTCAATATTTTTGGGCCTGGTATTTACCCTGTGCCTGAGTGGCCTGAACTTTCATTTCAGCTTGGGTCGTTGTCAATTCTTCCTTCAGATCATAAACTTGCTCTTGGAGATGGCTATTCTTCTGCTCTACTTCCACTGAACGTCCCTCTAAAGTGAAATTCTTATCTTTCAGTTCTGCAATTTCTCTCACAAGTCTGGACTCCATAACTCCCTTTTCCTAAATAGAAGCAAAAAAAAAACTGTCTATAATACGAACAGGTATTGGAATATGGTGGAACAAACAAGGTGTCTAAGTTCAGGTCTAAAAGTTAATCCATCGTTTTATGATCAAGCAAGTCAGTATTTGTCTGAATTTTGGAACCGACCACTGTTTTTCAAATTTTTTTCCACCTTCTTGCTTCACTTGATGGTTAAAGTTTGATTTACCTCTTTAACGATGTGTATCTCATCGTTAGCTCGTTTATTAAGAGCTGAATGTTCCTCTTTCATTCTGTTTGTTATTTCTTTGTATTCCGTCACCTGCTGTTGTGTGAGCACAAGCTCAGCTTCACGACTCTTCAACCTGCACACAAGCAAAAAACAAATATGACATAACCAAAAATTAAGACATAATGCATTTTTTTTATTTTTGTGCAAATTAAATACAGAACTGAATGTACTTTTTCAAGATATTCTCAAACAAATTCCTCCTTTCAACATCTTCCTTTACCTATGTAATGAATATTATGGTCGACTCTTTTAGAATGTGACCAGCACGGAATTGGTCTGTTTGTACTGACTGATCCACGTGTTACTGGCAAAGTTTGGTACTTGGGCAGTAACCAGAAGGCATACTTTCTTCTGATAAGTACTTACAAAAAAGTATCACTATCTTGAGAATGACTTGTCAGTGACCATAAGTCTACATCCCAAAATTTGTATGGGAGAAGGGTTATATAAAAGCTACTTGAAGATAGGAAAACGGTGTATCATGGGCATGAGGAGAGATTAAGGATCTAAGGACATGAGGAGGACACGAACATGGAAATCCAGACAGATGGTTGTTAAAGTTAAACCCTATTACAGGATACCTATGGGGGCAGGCACTCCCTTCATACAGGTTTTACATGTTAAGCATTAACTGTTTAACATGGTTTGCAAATGATAAAGTTTCAAGTGTTTTAAATTTCATGACCCTAGATATATGCTAGACAGATAAAAAATGGTTACCTGTCATCCGGACTTAACACTAATTTGTATCCATGTTCAGGCTAGATTTCATCATTTTGATATTTAATCATTGTCCGATCTGAGGCTTCCACATGTCTTGTACTAATATGGAGTGTATAGCACATCCAGCATTGGTACTTTTGGAAACTTCGTTGTACATAATTTTGTCTAGCTTCAAATTTGGAGACAAAATTACTGGGTTTTGTTTTTAGCTTTTTTCTAAAAATCTTTTATAAAGGTTCTAAGACATACTGAGCTGAAAGAGCATTAAACGCTGTCTTTCTCTCCTCCAGAGCTTCCTGCAATCTGCTGATCTTTTGGAGAAAGTTCTTCTCGTTTCTTCCAAGTTGATCACCCTGTTGATCGATTCGTTTCATTAAATCTGTAACCTGAGGTAAATCACAGCAAAGAAGTCAAAATAAAATTAAACTTTAATCTAGATTAGAAACAGCATTTTGGATTCTTAACAGCATATTCTGGTAACCTTAATATCAAACGTATGAAGTGCGACATAAATGCAATCAGGGGGCAGACAGACTATTTGTGTAGTACCAGAGGGCACAGAGCAGTAGAGGGAAGGTAAACTAGACTCCATAGAATTCCCAATCAAATCCGATATTTAGTGCAACCTTTACCTGTGTGAGATCTAGGTCATTGTATTTAGAAGTTGGTTAATTCCCACCAATTTTCTGTGGAGAGGGATTGAAGTTCCTCTCACTCTATATTCCTGGCTATACTTTGAGTTTCTCTTCTTTAGATATCGTGTTTTACAATTTTTTAACAATTTAACCCCTGTCGACCCCAAACGACCTTTGACCTCCACCAAAAACAATAGGGTTCTTGTACTCATTGTGGTACTTGTACACACCAAATATGAAGCTGGTCCAACCTTCCCTTTTTGAGATATCATGTTTACAAGCTTGGCGTCACAAACGCACACACACACCATCATGAATGCAAATGTTACGATTATCATCGAACCCAAAATGAGACTTTTCGACCATTTTCAGTGATTCACAGATTGATCAAATTCCTTTACGTTTTGCCTGTTCACCTTTCATATCTTTCTGCCTTAATACCATCGATATGACTAGTCAATCTTGTGTATGTAAAAGGGAAAAACCTACTATAATCTCATCAGACTTATAAAAAAAGCTGAAGCTAAAAGGAAGAAGTTTCCTTACAACAAGAAGCTTTCTAAATGTCATTAGTTGATACACACACAAACATCCCCCTGCTGCTGCCTGACTTACCTCTCTCTTACGTTCTTTCTTCACATGTCTCATCTCCCTTGATAACAGTTGTTCTCTCGTCTGGTGTTTGGAGGACATGTTCAAGCTATCAGAGTTACTCCTACATGAAGCATCTATACAACAACAACAACAACGACAAAACCCATAAGAGTATCATTTCTGTTATCATTTTACGATGATGACATACATAACAATCAAATGAATCTTTGAAGTATTCAATAAGTTGGATAGACACTTTTTCAATATTGTTTTCAATATTGTTGAATAAATAAAAGTAGAAGTTTTTTGTTAAGTAGTTCATGTGCAGCAGATTTATAATGTAGTTCTTGTGAAGACAAACATGTTCAGAGGTACTTTAAGCCCCATTATGATTTCCATTATAACCATGAAAGAAACCAATTGCTAACTCTATGATCATTTCTGGTACTATTGTACAGTAAATAATCACACACTCATTAAATACGATTAATGCTTGCATATTAACAAAGACTATAACAAAGAACAGTGACACCTTCGTTTGGATTATACAAAGTACATCGTCTTGACTGTGTGATTGTTTGCCACACAACAGTACTGAAGAAAGATTGTTTATACTGTTGAGATTGAACGTATAACAGGCTTTACTAGTTTGTAACCAATGAGACACACTGTACTAGTCATGAGGTACAACAATAGGCATAAAACAATAGAACAAAGAACAATACAGCAGAAAACTGATACATAATATAATCGACCACACAAGAAATCTTGTACAACAGCATTGTAAGGAGGGTCAAAAAACAAAGAAATGAAGTAAGAAATCTCACCGACGGCATTCAGAACATCTTGTGGAATATTATTCCCAGCCAACTGTAATTTAACTAAGGTTTTGTTATGTTGGAAGCAGCTAGATAATGCTCTCCCGCCAACCAGACCAATAGTATTCCATCTTAAATCTGTTTGAGAGGATAGAACAAGAAGATAAAATGGCAGACACATGAAATGACATAAACTTAAATGCAATATTATTCTTTAGTACTATTATTCTATACTTCATTATATGTTAAACTACAATTAAAAGGTACTTGATAAATAGATAGAGGAAGATTTAAACCAATCTAAAATGCTTAGATTAATGTTAGTGGAAAATTGCGACTTGTGTCTAAACAAGTAGTTTATTGTAAAAATTGTCAGTGTAAAGTAAAGATGAAACACATGAAGCTTAAATCTAACTTTGGTTTATGTTATTATTGACATATAGCTCGATAAAGCTCTTTCTCATACAAGACCAATTGCACTCCAGGTTCACTCCATCAATGATGCACTTCAATTTAAGAAAAAACTACCTGGTTTACAACCAGTTGGATGGTCCTAATAAGTGATGTTACTAAATTGATTCATCCAGTATTGGAAACCCATCAACTTTGAAATATTGCTCCACGTTTTTATCTGTTTCTATCTTCCAAAAAAAAATTAGAAAGAGATGAAAAATACTTCTCCAAAAATTGTCACCTATGGTATCGAGAGTGGAGTTCCTGCAGAGGGCTTTAGCAAGCACAGATGCAGAGTCTTGGTGAATCTGGTTGCTACGGAGATCTAATTCCTGCAGGCTAGTGTTTGCTGCTATCCCTTCGGCCAGAGATACAAAAGAAGAGCTGTCCAATCCAAGGGAGTTCCATTCCAAGCAAATTCTGGACAAACAAAATAAAAAGTTGTCTAAAACAATTTCTGACATAGGAATTTTTAACAATTTAAGTACAAAATGTTGTAAGACAGATGAATGGCCAATGAATGCACTTTGTATATTTATATTATTTCCCTGAAGAATTGAGTTCAGAACTTTGTGACCTTTGTGCACTTATTTGCAATTCATTCCATTCATTCACAACCATTCATTCATGAAGAAGTTGGTAGTGGCAGCAAACAGAAATACTTATAAAGACATAAAGTGTTATCATTTGACAGAGAATTTGCAAACTTATATTCATGTACTACATCAATACAGACCTAAAAGCAATGGTTTTCAACTGGCTAATAATTACCTCTGCAAGGTATGGTTATGTCTCAGTAATTTACCAACTGCCTCAGTTCCAGATCCCCGCAGGTTGTTTCCTTTCAAGTCCAAATTCCTGATGGCTACGTTAGTCAGCAGACCTTGAACCAGGAGCTTTACACCTGTTTTAAATAGAATAGAAAAGAAGTAAGTCACAGATTCCCTGTCACATTACAGTACTGACGTTGATTGTACAAAATATCAAAAAAAGAAACTTGTGAGAAATGGCTCCAAGCACCATAAGCTCTTGAAAATGTTTACAGAGTTGACTGGAACCACTACAGTAATAATTTACATGAAGCATTTTTGCCAAACATTCTCAGCTAAATCAAACACATGTTTCGATGATAAAGGTACAGTAGCCTACATACAGTATGTCCATCTAGATATAAAACAATCCCCTATGAGCACAATGATATATTTACAAGAGAACTGCTTAGAAGTAACTTACCAACATGGATTAAAAAGAAAACTGGTGACCGAAATCAGAGTAGGTAAACCATATTGAATTTCCAGCAAACATGTTTGCTAGTACTGGCAATATCGAGGACCCTGCTATTATTTCCGGAGCGGAGGAACCAGGACTCCTGATTCAAAGTAGTATTTTAAAATGAAATGAATAGTCCAACACTCTACTGCTGTACATGTCTTCTATTTTCTTTTCTAACACCTCATGGTATTTTCTGTATCTTTATGTTTACTCTATTTTTGGGACGTAAATTTCCCACAAAATCTGGTTCGGATGGTTCACGAGGCTTTCCAATCCAGATGTTCATCATCAAGACAATAACAACCTTTGATTGGTACACTAGGTGGTCCTAATTTTGCCCAGTCTGTATGAATTTGTAAGATGTTCCAACAATGGATATATTTCTAAGTGTGCTAGGCCTTAAAGTGACTACAGCCAGAAAAGTTATAGTTAAGGCAAGCAAACACATCTTTTGGATTAAAAATGCTATAGAAATAGATGAGAACAAATTTCTGACCTTCAATATAATTTGGAATCCCGATGCTACTCACTTAAATACACCGAAATCCTAGCAATAGTGAATAAAATGACTACAAAATCTACATTGCACTACACACGTACCTTCATCTCCAATCATACAATCTGATAGTTTGAGCTCGGAGTAATAGTGGTCTGAAGCAAGCACTTTCCCCAATACTTCACAAGTTTCAGGTGATAATGAACAGGTTGACAAATCCAAAGTTGAGCTTAATTTACTAGTCTTCATGGATCCATGTTTGTTGATGTCACCCAAACTTCCATCTAAATAACTTAAAATGCTCTCCTGGGGTTGAATATGGTTATCCTTGCAAATCTGGAGGAAATTGTTTCGAAAATCTCCTGCCATAGTTTTGAAGCGGATTTGTTACTGGAAATACAAACAACATAAAAACAAATTGATCAAATTGGAAACCTTTCACTGTGAAGTCATAAGCATAGTGCTAACAACACGAATGATGAACAGTCATGATGTTCTAACTTAAGTATGTGCGTTATCCCAGTATCTCTTGTACCTTCACGTCGGCAATTTCTTTGTTGTGTACAAGCTAGATGCAGGGCCTTTGAGCAATCTTACGACATATTGTAAATTAGAGTTGACAGTATCCTACAGTGGGTACGGTAGCTATACAGTTACCCTAAGGAAACAATTTCGCGTAACTAGGTAGAGCAATACGATTCCGTACAATAATTTGAATAGCAAATGCATACACACAGTACACCTACGAGTACAAATTGCAACTAAAAATTAATTAATACCAGTGAGAAGATTAACTTTCTACAATTCTAGAAGCCAAAATATCCACATATTGCGTTGATCACATAAATAATTTTAAAAGACTTAAACGATCTAACATTTTCATCACATGTGCTTTGGGATGATTTGGTTGCAACTTGCAAAAGAAGTTCGGTCATAAACAATCTGAATGGAATTGAACGGACCGGTGTGAAGTTAGTTACTTATTCCGCGTTCCTCGTTCGTCATTCGCGAATAAGTAACTGTAGTACACATGTTACACTTAACCGATAATGGATTCGATATACAATTATGGAAAGCCGAATGCTTCCTTCGAGACTATCAAGCTTTCTACGTCGAAAAAGTACATTTTAGTGTATTCTTCCAAAGGTAACTAGGTTTTATCAATGGATCATATAAACTCTGAAGACGATGCAGAAAATTACCACAATATATGTTCAAGAGGCAAATCCATATTTGGCCTGTGAAAGAACTTAAAAGCAACGGTCGGCAACCTATGGGTCGCGACCGAATGTTTGGGTCGCAAAAGATTTTCGATGGGTCACGAGATCGTTTCAGAAATCGCGGGGCGGGAAAAATAGTAATTCGAAATATCGTAGTACTGGACACGATGGCCCATGTGCCAATGTCATGGATTTCATTGTCGTATCCAAAATTGAAGAAGTTGTGGCAAGGAAACAGAGGCACCAATCACATAATCAACCACATTCCAATGGCATTGTAATAAATGGTGCAGGCGTGAGGAGGGGTGTGGGTAAGGGAAGAATATGGATCATCGATGGGTTGCGGTTGAATGCCAAAATTGTGGCTGGGTTGAGCCCTAAAAATGTTTCGGACTGCTGATTTATAGTATATAACTTGATGAAACTTGCGCGCACCTCCTACATGCCGCCGCTTTCCAGAACATTGTTTTGTTGAGACTTCTATACAAAGAGAGGTCTTGAAACAAGCAAAAGTGATATCATGAATGCAGGTTGGCGGAAAGTGTCGAGCAGGTAATGCATTAGAGCAAAGTGCCAGTTTAGTTTCTGTTATTTACGTGGCTCAATTTGTTAGAAGCCAGTAGCACAAGTTGTAGGAGACGGTGCACTTTAGACACACCTTCCCTCCATGTGGCAATATTTCCTCAAATAGCTGAGCAGTTTCAATTTAGTTCTTCCAGTTCGTGTCACTTCGAATGTTGGTAACTGCATGTCAAGGGAAACGAATAATGAAGTTTCTTCCCTCCAATTGGCTGGTAAAATCATCACCCGTGAAACTGCGAATGGGGAATCACCTTACGTCATAGTTCCTAGGAATATAAACAAACTACTGTCACCAGTTACTGTAGTGTAGGGTGAACGTTGCAGTGAGTCCATGGCCAGATTTGCGAGACCTTTTCACCTCAAAGTTCTAATTGAAGGGTTTAGCTGATGTATAAAGACCTATACTTCATAGCTAAGTAATGAAAATTGTAATATTTCTATAGTAATGATACAAGGCTAGGCCCTTTGCGTATTTTGTACTTATTATTCTGATGGGTAGCCTAACGTAGATTCACATAAAAACACTAGCTTAGGTTATTCGCAGTGTCTTCGTTGTGTGATACCGATAATAATAATACAGTGGATTCTTATAGCGCCAAATCAGTATGTGGTCAGTCTGAAACGAATGACAAGTAAATGATAATTGACCACTGTGTAAGAAAAGCAAATCATAATGTAATATGTGAGTCATGTAGCATTATGGTTGCAAAATGTACGGAAGGTGGTAACATTGCATGGGAAACTAAGACAGTGAATGACAAAGAATAACAGTGCCAATGATAAAGACTGGCAGGGCAAATGACAAAGAACAAAATAGTGAATGCCTCAAGTAATGCTTAGTAGTAACACAGCAAATGACTTAAAGCAAATGACAAAGGAGTGACAGGATGAATTACAACAACTGACCTTGATCTTGTATTTAACTACACACAACAACAGCACAAGATTTCTGCATTTTATATTAAGAAATACTGGGTTTTTTTTTAATTTAGACTGGACTATATTTACATCAGAGATTTAAATATGGAATGTATCAGATCGATTTTGGGTTTGTTCATAATTGACATGTGTTCTGTGACCTCTCTCAGAAAAACAGCACATCAAAGCAGTATACATACAAAATGTGATGTTCAACACAGCTGTGGTTATTTAGCTATCTTTTTACAAACCAAGCCGTCTTGTGGGCACAAGGCGTCTCATCATAGCCCCAATTCACTATGAGCAAATAGGCCTTGACCACTTTTCTTGCCGTAAGCTACTGTACAGTAAGAATTTGAAATGGGGTATCCAGTATAATAAGGTAACCATATTTTTTTAAATAGGAAGCTGGGACGAAATGTTGAAGGTGGAATGTTAGACATGGGGAAGGGGTCTAAGGGGAAGGGTAACAATTAACAGGCAGGAGGGTAAAATTTGCAACCTTTCTAAATCTTGTGAGAATAAAATGTTGTATTTTGAAATTTCACTGACTTCTTGTTAAATCTGGGACAATTTCGGGGACACTTGCTAATCAGGGACGAAACATTGGAATCAGGGACTGTCCCTGAAAATTGGGGACGTCTGGTCACCATACTGTATAACTCAAATGGAATCACAACACTTTCTGTTCTCTGTGTATTTAATGTTTTGCTGCATACATTCATCTTTTTTCAGTAGGAACTAGCCTGAGGGAGAATTCTTTTGTTCAGAATGCAACGCATAGCATTAAACGTGAAGAGACATATAGGAAATACAGCAAAGGAGACCAATAATATACCAAAGAAATGTGCTAGAATATCCACTACTGTAATGGATGCAACAGTCCAGTCAGACAAAAGTGAACAAGAGACAAAGTTGAAAGAAAGCCAAACACCGCTCAGACTTGGCTCAAATTTTTATAATCAGGATTGTATATCTCTGGCAAAGGCCCTTTTGGGTAAAATATTAGTAAGACTTGTAGATGGTGTAAGAATAACGGGACGAATTGTGGAGACCGAGGCTTACCTCGGTGTGAAAGATTCTGCCTGCCATTCATACAAGGGAAGAAAAACTCACAGAAATCAAGCTATGTTTATGATGCCGGGAAGTTTATACGTCTACATCATCTATGGAATGTACCACTGTATGAATATATCCTGCAAAGGTTTGTACTCTAAATCCAGCTTGTAGCATCATGTTGATGAATGCCTCAACTAGTATAAACTGTCATTTTATTTTCATAACTATTTCCTCTGATACATGTTT
The DNA here is from genome assembly GCA_000934455.1 of Apostichopus parvimensis. Classification (NCBI taxonomy): domain Eukaryota; kingdom Metazoa; phylum Echinodermata; class Holothuroidea; order Aspidochirotida; family Stichopodidae; genus Apostichopus; species Apostichopus parvimensis. Next base: position 8,932 of record KN893116.1, on the reverse strand, counting down.
GCTTAGCTTAGTAGTTCTGTTGGTTCCTTTTCTAGATTTGTAACAAAAGTATTAAACCCTTCATTTTTATCTGTAGTCAGTTTTAAAACAACCAGTCTTTCATCAACTACATAATAACTGTTTTTTTTTGGAGAGTGGAGGTAGGGGATGGGAGGAGGGGAACAGAGAGAAATGTATATTCAGTAATTTGTCTTTCTTACTGTAATTGAAATACACCTTTGTTGCCACCCCTCCCCCCCCCCTTCCCACTACTTAACCTCTCCAGAACTTTTCTCTAGTACCCTAAACAGTATTTAGTTAGTCTTGATAGTACAATGCAATGTTGTCTAACATGCAAGTCTATTTTTTCCACATTTTTCACACAAGTTAGGGCAGTTATTGGCAGCAATGTGACTTTGTTAGAACTCTGTAACAATGCTGCATTTAAGACAATCTCTTATTTAATCACATACTCACACAGGTGAGGGCAGCGTTGTCTTACTGCGAGCAATCGAACCCCTCGAAGGTGAAAACATGATGCGGAAATTTCGATCGAAGAGGCGCAAATCTTCGAAGGAGTTGAAAACGAATGCATTGTGCAGTGGTCCCGGCAAACTATCCGATGCTTTGAGAGTCACAAAGGAACTATTCAATAAGGATAGCTTAATTTCGAACCCAGCCATTTGGCTAGAAGATGCTCCCCTGATACCTCCAGAAGACATTGTAAGTTGCACAAGAATTGGGCTTGATAATGTGCCTGCTGAGTCCAGAGATAAACTGCAAAGGTACTACGTGCTGGGTAATCGTTTCATCAGTAAAAGGGATAAAGAAGCTGAAGCAGCCTTGTGAAATGGTTTGTAAGTTTTGCCATTAGGTTGATGTGCTGGGCTTTGACATGAGTGCTTTCAATGGGGGCATGATTACAATTCAGTTTCAGTTTATATATCTATGTATCCTCCAAAGGAGGTATAAGATATTGATACAACCGGAAAGTCAACAGATACCTTGCTAAATTTGACAGTATGGATGAGAATAATTAATGTAGACTATGTGGAGACAGTTTCTTATTGAATCAAGGTAGAATGGAGTATACTTGCAGGCAAACTTACATTAAAGGCCTACTGTACTGATCTAACATGCAGAATATCTTCATTGGACGGATGAAAGTTGATTACATTGGACTGCATTACAAAATAGCAAGGACAGTGATGTACTGTTCAGTCTCCCTAGTGTCTGGCATTTGGACAGTATAGTATGTTCAGGTTGTATGTGTGATCCCTACTATCTCTGAAATGCTTGATCGGAAATGTCAATGTTACTTTTACAACAACAAAAAAGTAGGTACCTGTATTGATAAAAATGGGAAAACCAAGTTGGCTTCTAAATTTTGCTCATGTTAAATAGGGCTCGAAATGTCTATTTTCTTCCCAATAAATCATTCATTGGTCGTTCTACGGAATCGTAGAAAATGGACAATATACGACTGGCATGTGGTAAAATGACAAAACATCTGAGATTTGAAATTTTACACAATACGCATTTTTGCAGTCTGCCAGTCTGGTTACAGTGGCTGGATCATAAATGTTAACACAATTGACAAATGGGGTTATGCCATGATACAGCATTAACCTCTCTATCTATCTCAAACATTAATCGTGATGTGATTGCACAAAGATGACATAAGTAGTTTCATTTGATGAAAGTTGGTGACAATCATCCATGACGGTGTAAAAAGTTGTCCAAGAAAGTCATCTAATGTCTAGTAATTTTCACAATTGTTTAAGGAAAGACAGTATCTAATAAAGTAGTCAAACACAGGGCCTGCATAACTGCTATGATATTATCATTATTATTCTGCATATTAATCAATTTGAAGACTAATTGCAGACTAATTGCAGACTAATCTATAGCAGAGGTTTTCAAGTGCTTTGTACCGATCAAGAGCCAGTTTTACTTGATTTGACACTTTATCATAATTGTAGTAGCTAAGACTAATTCATTTGTATGTTTATTTCTTTGATTACATGTGCGGTAAGTACTGTACAATGTTTGGGCTCCTTAAATCTTCCACGAGCCAATTGAATACTGTTTGGTAAATAGATCATTTCCAACTTTAAATTGGAATTAATTTCTACATGTTTTTGAACTGGGCAATAAAACAATAAACGGCATTGAAATATTTGGAATTTCCATTTTAGTTTGTGATTTTCTTGTCTATTTTTCTGAAAATATATCATGTGTAGGCCTTCATATATGACAAGCTAGAATGACATTTAACTGCAACTATTGTTATGATGTATTGGAGCTATTCATGTAAACATCCAGCTTAAAAGTACCTTATTATTTACCCGCAACCTAACAACCCTTGGAAGACAAACCAAGTTTAATAACCAACAAATAACTAGAAATGCAAACACCCTACTGTATGGATGTAGTCCTGTCCCTTGTCCGTCACAGAGGGACTGGATCAGCCAGCCAGTTAGTAATTCTTGGCAGCCTTCAACGATTCACCCACCAGCAGCTCAACACTGCACTGCCAAATTGGCCAATTCTACCTAATTAATCAATGTGGTAGTCCAATCAGTAGCATATCCATGATTTCACTGGGAAAGGGTTGGGGGTGGACACTACCTGATGGGCACAAATACTTTACTAGTTGCGGTCTCTTTGATGGTTAGAACAAGAATACAATCCAGTATTAAATCCTATATGTAGGATTGTATACAATCCTATCACATACTAGAATCCTATAATATATTTAGTTTGCATACAATTCCTACATATCTGTATGTGAGGAGG
>KN893110.1:21907-49631 GCA_000934455.1 Apostichopus parvimensis | reverse complement strand
CCATAGCACCTCTCTGAGGTCTCCCAAAAGTCTTTGGTATTTCAGACTTACTTTAGTTTTGACTTTGTATTTTGCTTTCATCTCTCTGTCCACATTTTCCTGCAGCTGTTGTTGGAGAGAAGGGGCTGGGGGATAGTAAGCCTTAAACTGAGTGTTGTACTCTGTCTTCTTGGGGATCTTCGATGGGTCGAAAGGTGCGAGGTTGGTGCTGGATTTGTGAACGAGCTACAGACGGGGAAATAGAAAGAAAAACAAAATTGACAACGTCTGTTACACAGCTCCTTGTAATCTAAATATTGCGATCTGTGGGCGTAGACATCACACTGTAGAACATTGTTATAATGCAACCAAATCAAGTGTAGTATCATGAACAAAGATGGTCATGAAGAAAATAGGTTATCCCTGCACCTTACGTGCCTCACTGTTTCAGAGACTTGAATGGTTCCAGCACTCGATTGGAGGGGGGAGGGGGGCACCGTGTAATGGGTCGGTCATTATAAATACAAGACAACATAATTGGTAGATCCTCTTTCTCAATTGGAATACAACATAAAGGTGAAGTTACCCAATGAAACTTGTTTCTAAAAGTAAGATACCAAGTTATTATGATTTGACATATCCTGAAACACATCATTATGTGTTTAATTTGGCCTTCCTTCAAAACATCCATTTATGATGAAGGCAGACTAGATTCCTGGCTTTAATAGATGGGGTAACTGTGATTTGACTGCAACAGCTTCCTAACATGGATATGTTAACTAAATGTATTGAATAAGAAATATATATATATAAAAAAAGCAGGACAATTACTGACTAATGTGATTCCTACTGGTCATTCATCTTGGAAAGTTTGACAGACAAATTGTTCCCTTTTAACATTGCCAGGAAAAAAACAGCCAGTTTATTCACAGACCTGTTAGTTACTCATGTTATGACATCAATGTTTTCCTTTCAAACCACAATGTCTAAATATCAGCCCAGCAGAGGCACAGCCATAAAGAGAATATTATGCCACTTATCATAACAAGGTTAATACACACCTACCTGCAGAAAGTATGGAACTAAAAGGAAGTTGTTGTACAATTATGGATTAAAATACTAAATTACCACAAACTATTACCTACTATCATAACAGGAGGGATGATACGACCTTTGGACACACTGGGTATGGATTACCTAGCATGTACAGGCAATGCTAGCAATCTTTCACAGATTTATAAGGAATTATTCCTACAGTGATAACAGTAGGTGTGTCTATCCTGCTCCTCATTCTCGACATTGACAAAACAGTTTGGGCGTTCATTGTTATGTATATGAGTTATTAGGAAGATTAATGTGAAATTCAAGTATTGACCAAACTTCTTTGATATTAACCTGCTCATCAACCATGCTCATTAACCTGTCTGTATTCTGTGCATGTTTTTGTCCCTTCTGTTACTGTAACTTGTCATTTAGCCTTTGAAGAAGATCGTGCTAGGATCGAATCGTCAAGCCAACTTACTTTTACACATTCTCGTACACACGCTCTCTAGTAGATAAGCAGTTTGTTAACAGGTTTATTTTTTTTTTTATTTTACTTTGATATTAAACAGACAAAAGAGGATTTTGTCATTCCCAATTTTTGAATTTTTTTCAATTCTAAAAAAAAAAAAAAAAATATGGATTCAAGAGAACAGAAAATTGAGGACTTGCATACACTACTAAACTTCCAAATCAAAGATAGTCTCCAAAAATTTAAATCAGAGACTAACAGAAATTCTGCTGTTCAGAGTATAAATGTTCATACAGACTGACTACCAACTGTGAAAACTGGAATACCCTTTGCTGTAGTTTTTATAATTTCCACATGGAATAATATATTATTTAAATGCTGGCACACAACAATGTAGTTCAATATGCTGACTATTAGGCAATATAATTAAAATATTTAAAAATGCTTAATAGTTATTTAATGTCAATATTTAAAATATGTGATGTTTTATGAGCACATCAATTGAACAAACTATGAAGCTTGCAATCTGGACCTAATGGCCTAGTTACCAACAAATTTACTTCATTTTCATAGAACGTTATTATTGTGCCAAGTAACTTTCCTCTTCTGTTCAGCTATTGATCTTTTGGGTCCGGCTGAAGAGAGCACACAGTGTTGAAAGGTTACCAGATCACTAGACACGGCAGAACGAGAGTGCTGTGGTTGTGAGGAGACTGGTGAGCGAGGAGCCATGTAAACTATAGTGATCATCTTGCTATATAGTGATTTTACCTACCTCATCAGCAGCAAGCATTGGTGACTCCTTATTGGCTTGCTTCCAGGCAAATTGACGTTGATATTCTGATAAGTATCTCGGGCCTAGAGGGCGGGCTCGTATACCTGCTTGGTACTGCAATGCTGCATCGACCTGTGCAAACAAATTGATTGACAAACAATAAAGCCTTTTAAATTTAAATTGTAAATATATGGAATCACCTGAGTGATAGAGCAAACAGAGGAAAATGTATCCTGAAGGCAAATACCAGATAACTTTTTTTTAATATAAACTTTGACCTTTCAATTCTCATGCACTGTACAGTTGGTATGTACTTGCACTAATTTATCCACTGTCAACCTTTGTCACAAATTAAAAGATGTTTGCCTCCCTTGCACAATTTTAAATCTCTGACCATAAATGTGATACCCTGCTGGCACTCCTCTGCCTCCGGAAACATTGATTGACATAACTTTCTAAATTACATACAACTTATGGCCAAAGTTAACTAGTTTGAATGAAAACACATATTGGCCTCTCAAAATTATAGGCCTACGACATGTACATGAATGTTTATTGATGGATATTTATACAAGATGTGATTGCTACATAACAATGTCACTATGTACATCGTGATATCAATTGAACTAAATATAGAAGAGTATCCTGGTCTGCCTCGAGGACTGTGGTCGCATTCTCCTCATTTACTACAAGAACAATGCATTCAAGTTTACATAACACTACTTCTGGGCCTGCCATAACAAAATGCATGCAAAACTGAAACTCCTTATCTGATATAAATTCTTGGACAAAACCAAAAGCAAACACAAAAGGATTGTGCCTGGGAATACGACAAAATCATATATATATTATATAACTATGGTAATAAGCCGTGCATCACCACCACTGGCACTTAGGCAGTGAGGATTCAATAGGTTTAATTACAGTAAAACAGGTTACGTTTTACAGAAATCAAGGCGGAACCCAACTGCTGCCAAAATTTGCACTGTGGATTGCTTCTAAGGCATATCTTGAACTGAAAACATATTGGACAGTGTTCCTGACAACTCTGTCACAAATTCATAACCATTCCATTAAAGAATATATGCCAATTTTTTTTTTTATATCTACATATACTTAAGAAGATCCAAGGTTCAAAACAGTGAAAGAGAGAATATTGTCTGGGAATTTTCTACTTTCTAGTGCTTAGACTGTGATCTATAGATTGTCTTGTTGTACCTACATTGATTTTCCCAGTCAAAAATGCATCAGTAAAACACAATTCTTTCACCTTGGCTTAAAACTGCAGTCTTAACGGGTGGGGTCTTCTTTCGACCTTGGCGTGTACTGTTTGTGTATGGGGTGGGGTGGGGGGGGGAGGAGGAAGGAGGGGTAAGGGGATGGAGTTTGTTGGCTCCTTTGAGGGATGCCATTAACTTTCCAACAAATTAGTCAGAAGAGGTAGACTACACCGAGTAATGACGAGGCACTAACTTGTCATTTCAATATTGCAATAAGATGCTATCAAATGTGACAAAGAATCACAATCTCTGAACATCTTTATACTCACATCATGCGGTTTCTTGCTAGATTTTCCAGAATCGTTCGAGCTACGATGGCCATCTTTAGACTTACTACCTCCCGAAGAACCGCCGTTGGCTGCCCCTGATGAATGATGTCCATTTGTTAATTTGAGATAAGTCTTATGTTTGTCGTCCTTGGCACCAGACATCTTATTCTTATTTTGGTCGTTCTTGGACAAAATCCTAGTAGCAGCAAGTTGTGCCTCTGGTGGTGATGAGTTGGGCCTGTCATGATTCTGTGGTGGTGACCTGAAAGGGAGGTGGTAAAACCAACAACAGCAAGGGTAAGAAATAGTTAAGTTTCAATAGTTTTTTTTAACTTCTCCCTCTAATATTCCAATGGCAGCTACCCATACTTACACAACCAAACCACAATGACCACACAGCACACTGAAGTAAATCTAGTTAGTAGAGTGTCATTATAATAAAGTACCCTGGGAAAAATCTAGGGTATACATACATGGCTTCATTTGCAATCATAATAAGAGTTTCTTGATATTACTCAATCAGCAACATAGCCATGGGGAATCATTTACTCCAAAGCATCTTGGCTTCTACCCAAACTCAATTTAGGGGCGGTTGCTGGAGACTATATATCTGGTTGTAAAACTTTCCATGGTTTAATTTTGTGGCTATCCACCTCACACTGCAGAGTTAGATATGCACTACATATGATCTGAAAGAGTGAAGGCACCAAGCTGTAACCAATCTAGGCTGTGCACTGTAGCGAAAACAGACAAAACCACAAACACAGTATGATAAGGAGAGCTCTACAGATTGGTTCCATGAGATAAAATATTGTTTGTGATACAAATGCACACATAATCACACATATATACAATACTGTGCCCACTTAATTGATAAGAAAAGTCTGATTTTAAGTAATGCACATAGGTTAATGTTCACTAAAATGTACTCTTTTACATAGTTATTTATGATTTGATTGTATCGCGACAGTTAAACAGTCTGAATTCATATTTTCTTTTGCTTCCTAGCAAACCTATGGCATTGACAAATTATAAATAGGAGTTGCTACTGCTTCATAATTTTAAGCTTTCTTGCCTTGAACATCATTTTGCTTGAAGTTTCACAACAATGCATCACTGAGCATTGGTCTGACTTCTGGCTTCTGCCCCCTCTCCCTTCCCCCTCCCTCTTCAATCATCTCAAACCTATGTTGCAGTTAATGACAATTGCTACAAACAATTTGCAGAGGCAATGGTTTTGCCCCGAGTGGTAAAATGTCCAATGTATCTGTCTCAAGATCAAGCTACAAAAATGTTCCAGTTGTCCATGGCTCCCCAGCTGCATGTTTGCTCTCGGCTCCACTAACTTTACTCAGATACTCATTTTAGATACTTGTATCGTAACCGTACAGGAAACATAAATCGTATCATTTTGAGTTTAGATATATGGTACATGCATGCGGCACGAGGCAAGATGAACTTCCAGGAAGCAGAGAAGGTTTGAAAGTAATCGACCATGGCACCTAAAACTGCATTATAGTTGGTCATCACTAAAGCAGTGAATACAGACCGACATTTTCTGGGTGCACAAGAGACAAAAATGGAACGTAAAAAATGTATACTTTGACAGATTCTTTGTAAAGATTTATATATGTATGACTGTACATACATACATACATGTATCGAGAAAGGAACAACTGTTAATTCGAGCAAATGTTCGAGAAATCATCACAAAGGGGACCTCTATTAATTTAAGAACTATATAAAATGATACAAGGTCATCTGAAAAATAGGTGATAATGGAGGTCTTTGTTCACCAATGGAAAAGTCCAGATATCATAATCCAAATTTTTAATTTTCTTGTATTAAACTAATTAAAGCCAGATGTCTATTTCAGCTGTAGCTATTCACAGGCAAATTTTTTTTAAGGGAACAGGGGGTGAGTTGGGAGGGAGGGGAGGGAGAAAGGGATTTATAACAGGGGGTGATGGACATGAAAGAGGAATGTGGGGGAGTGGAGAGGTAGAAGGGACAGTTATCTTCTTTTTTTTGTTTTAAATAAAACAAAAGGAAAAATCCAAAACAAAGGATCGACCAATATTACTTGTAGTTTATCAGGCTGATTGTATACCCTCCGTATTTTTTATATCCTTCTTTCGTCTTTCTATGAATGGCTCACAGGATCAATCATTTTATGATTTTTATCACTGCTCGATTTTGTTATTTCAATAACTCCAGATGGGGTGCTCTCCGACCAAAGTACACACGTGGACACCCTTAAATTAAATACTGTACACATGTTATTATTTATACTACTGAAACCAGTTGTGCCAACTATCAAATGGGAAAATAACCTTTACACTGAATGAAGTACTGTACATACTGTATATGTACATATATTGAGCTTTTAAAGTGGTTACCAAGTTACTACTAAACTGATTGGATTCCCTTATTTACAATAAATTTGTACGGTACACCACTCGATGTACTCTGACAATTTTTGCGATCAATTCATCAAAAGAATCATGATTCAGAATGGAAATTTTTTAACCGTGCTCGATAATATGATACGTAATCTATAGTTAATTTACAACAGACCGAACAAACAGTCGGCCCAAAACATATTCTTGGTGCAAGAATTTCCTCTGCTTATGAATGACGACCACAATAATGAAACTTTCATAACAGCAAACTTTCTGAACGAAAATAACAGTTATGATCATAATTTTATATTTCTTTTCCGTTTGTTTATGGTATCTGGGACACTTAATATGATAACCTGTTTCTCTAAGCTATCACTTATTAACACACACATGATCATATAGCAGGATGTTATTAACAATTATCTAGAAATCTCTCACACATTTCCTTACAGGCAACAAGCTTGAAAAGCCTAGGCACAAAGCTGTGCAGTAATTTACAGAGCAACCTGTAATGGTATTGGACTTCTCAGTGCAATGTACAATACTTTAGAGACTGCATACATACATAGTACAGTTTATATATAATACAGTACAGGCAGGCTATGGTATTAAACTACACATCTATAATTTTCGAAAACTTTTGTAGGTTGAAAATAGAATGAATGATAAACTGTAGGACTGTGATCTGAATAAGGAGGGGGAGGGGACTCCCGATACCAGCAAAAGAAAGGGTTCTTTCTGTATACAGGTACATGGGACAAAACTGATCACGTTTTTTTTGGTCATATTTATTGACAAACATTAGTACATATATGTGTAATTTTTTTTTTTTTTTTTTCATAACACAAGGACTACTTTGTCCCAGTATCCATGTAGCAAAATGCTATGCAAGATACTATTCACCAAAAAGGACGAGACTGCTCCCAATATGCAAATCTATACTGTACATGGCTTTGTACACCAGAATGCCAGTTTCAGTATTTCATGAGAAATTAAGCATTTAAACTGCGACAGGTTTCGGCCTGTTAATTTTATAGTCCTAATTTTGCAGAAGATCCAACAATCACTATAGGGATGAAAAGGACAACATTTGCTGAATGTTTGACTTCTAGGATCCCTCACAGAGAGTTTCGTTGAACTGTCATTAATGATGCTCAAAGCTCAGTGACCAGCAACACAAAAGGGCAATCACACAATTTGTAACATTGACATGGACGTGGATAAAATTGGACACACTCAGCTTTCCAATGAGTTAGAACATTAGTAAATGGCTTAAAACCAACCTAAGGAATTTGTCAGTGACATTTATGAATACCATTCCATTATAATGTATAAAAGTGACATTAAGCAGTTTAATTAAGCACATTAATGGGGGAGGGGGAAGCACATTAAGGGGGGGTGTAGCGTGATTTGTTTAATTCCATATTCATGCATCCCAGGGGTCAGGATGGCATCACATATATAGTCACTTTGTTCAACTTTTGTGATGACTTTCCATCCTACCACCTTTCATGATTGACACCATGCAGATGATCTACAACATCTACAGGTAGGTTATGTATGTAGTTAGCAATAAGCAGCTTTTGTTATCATTCAATGGAGAGGTATATATATTGTATCAACATGTTTTGACACCCAAATCAAACTGCAAACAAAATCCTTTTTCTGGCAAGTGTCGGTGTCTGTGTACATGATCATATAGAGGTATAGGGTAGCCGAGTAGTACTACGGTAAATCCATACGTACAAACACAGAGCACTATATGTAGTAGGCCTACAGTATACAGTAGCACTGCAAGGGGCAATACACGTTTGGCTTCTTGATTAATAGTGGGAACCAATAGGAGACCAATAACAGCTAAATATAGCACACCATTCAATGTGTAAATGGTTCACACAACGAAAATAGCGACAAAATAACGACTAAACAGCACTGTCAGCCACTATTTTTAGTGAAACAAAAAGGAAAAAGTAAGGTGTGGCATACCAGTCACACACTGTTAATTAACTGAGGGTAACACGTCCTTTTCAGAGTGAATTGGAACTTTAACAGTGAGAAATGTTCATGAAAAACATTTCGATGTAGTCTTTGAATGTCGTACTTTCCACTTTTGTGAGGCAAAATTTTCTTTCAATATTACAGTAAATGAAGACTCCTATAATTAATCTGGAAGTTGACACTGATGTCCGTGGACCATGTGTGGAGTAAACGTTTTCAAAACAATCAGCAAATTAAAAGTCATAATGTACAGTAATTTGGAAGCATATATAGATCTCTGATAGGTTCTGCAATTTGTTCTGTGAACTTCAGATAAAGTATGGAGGAAGCTATTAATCATAGAACACAAGACGTGATAATAATTTATTTGTGTACATCTTGTAAGTACATGTAGAGAAGGTTATGCAGTGACTAATACAAAACATAGTGGATTAACCAATAGTAAATCTTAACCAAAACACACTTCGGTCTCGTTTTATATCAATCGTGCACAAATATGGCAAAAATCGGGATCAGTTTGTGTATTAATGCAATCAAATTACCAATCTAATAATTAAGACTTTTTATGGCAATATTTAAGAACGATTGCATTTGTATCAATTTAACCAAGTGCACTCCATTCACAGAGTCAACACTATTGTGTATACCTGGTTGTAAACAATAAGTACGTTGCTGTTTTTACATGCAGTTAATGATCCACAAGTGTACCTGAAGTATATTAATATGCCTATTTTATGTCATGGTACAATATTGTTTCCTGAAATGCATACTGCATAGATATATACGTGCACTTGCATAATTCCTCAAAAGTATATATATAAACCGCAGATCTATGAAGAATATGAAATTAGCCTCTAGAGATAGATACCTTATAATAAGGTTGAAATACTATACAGCAAGGGCTTAGTTAGTGATGCTGCCAGCCACTTCATAGGCAATTGGCAAAAGAACTAAATAGGAAACCACTCATAGGTTTTGTAACATGTTAGCCAGTTGCCATTGATACACAAAGCATATAATCAACAACTTGTGAAGGTGGTGGTAAGTAGGACGTTAAAAAACTCGCACAAGTTCAAAATTTCGCCCATTTGCCATTGATACACAAAGCATAGCATCAACATATCGTGAAGGTGGTGGTAAGTAGGACGTTAAAAACTCGCACAAGTTCACAATTTAACCCATTTGCCGTTGATAGACAAAACATAGCATCAACAACTTTGAAGGTGGTGGTAAGTGGGATGTTAGAAACTCGCACAGGTCCACATTTTAGTCCATTTGCCATCAATTATCAGCTTGTATAGTAATATTTGTAGCTATACAGAAACTCCTGTTAGGAAGACAAATACCTGCAACCCATGTAATGTACGTTGTAACCACATTTGTACAAAACACTGTGCACCGACAACTTGTGAATGTGGTGGTTAGTTTCAACGTAGTTTGTGCATATTCTAGAAATGAAATGCAAGTTGCAAAGCTGCTTAAAATAGCAAAATAAACCTGTTATTTAACAACAAATTTACCTTACAAATTATAGTCTGTTTCTCAATTGGCTAGACAAGAATTATGAAATTGCATCTAATAACCTCACTGGTGACATCTTCCGATACAAAGTCTATTTTTGCTATCTTGGAAAATTTAATGTTATTTCTCGGTATGGCTTTAATGTACCCTCTCCAGTTTCTTCAACTGTCATGTATTCCTTTTTTTTTTTAAAAGGTTTCATGCCAGGATATAACCTGCTATGTTTTGTTTGGATTGGGAATCGTTTCTCATCTGAATACGATGTAACATTCTGTAGTTTTAAGCTCAGCTATGTTTAAAGTAAGTGTATTCCAGGTCAAAACCTAATTGTTCTTGAAACCATTATACAAAACTAACATTAGCAGTACTACATTGTCAGTGTGGAGACGACTGACTACCTTCTTGAGTGGGTAGCATTAAGACCCAAGTCGATAGAAACTATGCAAGAGCTATGCTCCTATGTTATGTCACACTGGCATGTATTACAAGTATCAAAGCCCTATGAACATGCTATGAAACATCGGAGTAGGGTCAAAGTCAAGGGAAGTAAAAGCAGTTCACAAATTTTGATGACTTCTTCTTCGACATGACGACGACGGCGCTAAGAACAAGAAGAATCCACAAGAACTAAATCTGAGTAATTTTAAAGGATGACTGTACACACATGATGAGTCTGGCATACTCAGAATCATTGACAATTGTCAAAGAAAGAAGAAAAAACTGAGACTTGGAAAATAATGCTATACTTCTCCAATGTCGGTATAATCATTGGGAGAGAAGGCCGTCTTTCTATAGGAATGTAATCAAGACAGATAATTACCGAGCTGGACAGTTTCTGGACAGCTAGATCGATAACAATGAGTTATAATTTACACAAGTAGCAGCCATGTTCCTCTATAAAGCATCTGATTGTGAAAGTTAACACAGAGAGATGACCCCTACCAGTGTCTACTGACTGTAAACAGAAATGGCACACCAATATTCACACAGCTTGCCATCTAGGTACACTGCACTAGCATGTTATACAGATTACCAAGGAGGCTAGACACAGAATCGAGTCTTTTAATAGCAATTATGTACTTCTGGAAATGTAAGGAAGGCCAGTCTCCCAAGATTTTTTTTCTCAGGCTTTACCTCTGCTGATTAAAGATAGAGGTAGGAAAAGGAAGGGGGTGGGGTTGTCTGCCCTAAAAACAGACACTGGGGATCCAAACTATGGATCTCCCCAGGTAGTTATTTCTATGCCATTTTTTGGGGGGCACTGTTGAACTCTGTTGACCTCAACTGAACTTTGAACCCACAAAGCATGAAAGGATTCTTGTGTTCATTTTGGGAGAGTCACATGTCAATTATATGATATCTGGCAACATTCTCCAAAGGTTTCTGTCATACGTGAGTTCATTCAACTTTCATATAATCTTTGTGAGATTGTAAACACCACCATCTGCCTTCGCCATACTGATACGCTTTGATGGATGGTAGGATGAATGCACATAACAACAACCTAACGATATACCATACCTTTGTTTCGGACTGTTATGATGTCTTTTCGTATGTTTCTTAGTCGGTGGTTTGCGTTGCGGAATACTGCCATCCTCTGAAGAAGACAGTGTGGGGTTGTAGAACTGACTTGTGGTATAGGTCCTCTTTACAGTGTTGTCCAAAGGCTTGCGCCGATGCTGGAGGGGAGGTTCAATCACATCTTTTTTCACTTGACCTGCCCAACAAAAAGAAAAATTATGCCTAATTTCTACAAACAACTTTGAACAGTCTAAGATCTATACATACAAAGTTCTATGATTGATTTTTGCAGCTCTATCATGATTTGAGATTATTTGAGATTAAAATGCATACATACATACATACATACATACATACATACATACATACATACATACATACATACATACATACATACATACATACAACATACATACATACATACATACATACATACATACATACATACATACATACATACATACATACATACATACATACATACATACATACACACACACATACATACATACACACACACATACATACATACATACATACATACATACATACATACATACATACATACATACATAGCATACAAGCAGCTCTAGTATGATTTGAGATGATTTGAGATTAACAAGCATACATACAGCTAAAGGAAAGGATATCATGGAAATGCCAAATGGGTGCAGAGTGCTCAAATTTACTGTGGTTGCTAGGGTTGTGAGGAGACAGGTTAACAAAGAAGCACAGTAAACTATTTTTATGTGTAATCTATTCAAAAGGGTCTTCGTATCCTCTCAACGACAGCAGAGAATCACGACGACAGAGTTGACAACAAATAAGTAGACGGCGACAAAGTTGACGAAGATGATAAAAGAATCACATTGGTGGTAATTAGAAGCTTTTACATATGTATGTATTACTTACTGAAGTTAGTGTACTGAATTTTGATAGCTCTACAACCAACCATTTCACTTGGGAATGATAACATCTCATAGCTTCTTCATTGTGGCGTCTTTGTTTTGGAAAACAATACATGTTTTTGTAAGCAGGGTAGGGAATCATATACATTATTTTACAAAAGAGGATTGTGTGGACTTTTAACTTCCAACGACTATAGATCCATGTCATGTAACAAACAACATCTGTCTCTCCAGTTTTTAATACTTCAAAACCTGATTCATGTTTTCAGCTGAGCAGAGTCCACCAAAACTGCTTTTTTAGAGAGAGCTAATTGCTGAACAAAACAATTTCCAAATTTATGGCACATCAAGTATATATATACTTCACAAGAAAAGAGCAGTTTCAGCTTTGATATGTATAGACGATGACGATGGCAGCTGTGTGAGACTTTGAGTGGTAACACTTCAACAAAAAAAAAGTACTGTGTGAATGGCTTCAACGATACGTGACCATAGAGAGCGTTGTGGTCAAGGCAGTGGACTGGTGATCTAAGGACTACAGGTTCAAGCCCTGGCCAGATCATTGCGTTGTGTCCTTGGGCAAGGCTCTTTATCTCCATTGCCTATCTTCACCCAGGTGTATAAATGGGGACTTGCAAGGTAACTTGTAAATATAGTTGCGTGCGCCGGTTTGTGGCTGCACCCTATGGGAACTCCCCCGGGGGACACATGGTTGTAGTGCACTGTGGTGCCCCAGGAGAGATTGATTGAATTGCGCACACTTTGGTGTGTAGGTGTGACAAGTTACCAATGACCAAGGCTAATAGCGTCTTTGAACAATTTCTGTTGACTTTGGCGCTATATAAATGTCCTTATGATTGATTGTCCTCTGACTGATTGATACGGTAACTCCATAAATTTAAACTGTTATATATTAACATTAACTGTATACGTTTACATACCTATTGTGGATGATGGCAGCCCAGCTGATGGCATTGTCTGATCTGAGGATGGTTTGAAAGAGGATGACCGATATGACTCATGCCACCGAAACCGCTTCTTATATTCAGATGCAGGCTGAAGAAGGAAATGAAATCAAAATAAAACAAGTATTGTTAAAAGTGATATCCATCCACCATGTACTTTCTATATATATAATACAACACTACTTCAGAGAGAACCATACACAATGAGCTGGTTGACAGTCTCTAGGCCAACCAAAAGGGTAGCCATTGCTAATTATTAACCTTAAAATATAACTTTATTTTAACATTATGGCAAATGCTTTACATTACAGTGGTCAAGGCCATGGTACTGTACCTGTCTCTTTACTGTAGTTCTAATGCATATATATATATATCCATACACATTTTTTCCCTACTTATTTGTTTGTGCAAATCGTGACTGCGATGTAACATGTTACGAAGGTAAAACAAACCAAGACAAATTTCCTATAAGGTCATAATCAATGTGAGCTTTTAATGTCAGTCTTTCAAATTAAAATGTATGTTCTACAATTTATCCACTATCCATGTCTCTCACTTTCAAGTTTCAAAAATTAAATGCAAATTCTGGGAACATGTGGAGGAAATGTAAACTTGAATTTGTTGCTTTACTAAGGATGACCTGTGACGTAAATTGAACGAGACAAATATTCTGTATGAAGCTGGTAACCGAACTGAAAACTTTGATAACTTACAGAATTTACCTCCCACGTAAAATGTAAGAAAAAGACGACAGAGATTTGATGAAACTTCCTGTCGAACTGAAATTTGTATGAACAGAAAAAGGTATATGTTTCAAGCATTATGCTATGTTCCTTGAAGAAATGGTTGTACAGCAGACTCAACTGTACTGTGGTGATTTTGTTTTTTATGTTTTTATCTCACATCATATATTTAGGGGGATGAATTTTGGTAGTCTGAGGCATGTGGATACCAGGGTTGAAATGAAGGATGCATCTAGGATGCAAATTTATGCATGGTGCTATATTTTCACCTCATTGTTAAAGAATTTTTAACTGTTTAAAATGTACCAACCACCAACCCCCCTCCCCGCCCCCCAAAGTTTATGTGGTTGCACCCCTGATCCTGAAGGTACAGTAAGTGGTGATAAGGAATTGAGTGCTTACTCACCTATACAAATGATTTGAAGAGAGGCGTGTTTCTCAAATTTACTTTCCAAGTTTGACACGTTTCTCAAACACATACGGGCCTGGAGCACGTACATTTCACGCACAAAGAACTGTTCATGTCTGTGTGTGTTTTAGCAAAATTTTATGACCATACTTCACGACCAAAAACATTTGTCAACATGTTTTTCATCCTACAAGGGGCATTCATTATGAAACTTCAAATGCAAGACCAATTTAAAAGGGGAAAAAGTTGAGATTTCAATGTTGCTGGTGAATGTTTCATAGTAAATTTAGCAACACCATACAGTAGGTGACACTAACTGTACCTCAGTCTCACTCTTCAACTACTACCACTACCACTACTACTACTACTGTATATACAATAGGGAGGAAAAATTGACAATCTTTTGTTTGACAATTCAGCTGCACTAGAAATATTCTTCTTGATAACTTGAAAATTGATAGAGGCAAAACATTGCAATGATGAATAGGCTCTAGCAAAGAGTTAAAATTGAAAAAGAAACCAGCTTCACCATTGTTGTGTGGTCTGACCTTCAAATATTCATCATATTGATGTACTGTGTACATAATATACTAACTTTCATAACTGATATGGCAATGGACAATGCAGTGCAAGAAAAATGATGGTCACTAACACACATATATAGATGTACTGTATGGACTGACACAGTGCTGTATGCATTGCACATGCATGCAACATGTACCGTATCTCCTGTATCCGCTGGGCATTAAAAAAAATATGTACTTTTCAAGTTGGAAATTAGCCAGGAGATCTAACTGCTCAGACTGTAAATATGGCACTCCACAGCTATGGTTGTGTCTAGGGTTATTGCTGGTTATATCAAAGCCAGGGACCTATATATAGTACCTTGTGTACTTAGGCTAAGGATTAGTACTCAGCTGTGACTGCCATACAATCTGTGCCATAACAACTATATCACATTTTTTTTTTCCTTTTACAAAATCTCTACAACCACAAAATAGGTTGTGGCAAACATTATAACAGCTGGCTGTATATGAACCAGACTACATATTAATTCAAAATTAATTCATGAAATGCCCTAACCATCCCCTTTTCTGCAAAAGGACAAGGAAGAAAGGTTTCAGCTATTTTTTATTGTAAATACTCTGGTTAGTAACCTTAATGCCCCACACTCTCCCCTCCCCCTCCTCCTCACCCCTCATCCTGACATCCCATGAGCATATAAATATATGGCAAACTTAGGACAGTGGCAAGCATAGAGTACCTTATAACCTAGGGTACTGTTCTGGACTCCCTGTAAAGTTCACCATGAGTATATAAACAGGTCTGTAATTAGGCTTTGAAATTTATTCCACTGCAAGCCAATCACAAAAAAAGACTTCCATGACCTGTTCAATGAGCAGTGGAACGAGTTAAATGTTCCAGAAGCCGGTGCAGGAGGCAAAGGGTAATGGCGAGGCTCAGAGGGAGCTTAAATTAGAAAACCTTTCTTGCAGACTCATGCAACCAGAATGCTCATTCAAATTAACTGTTTCATGCATGTAGCTACCATAGCTGATAATATTTTCTTTTTCATCTTTCCCAATTTGGAGAAGCTCATGGATTCCAGTCTACTCATCAAATGAAATCCCAAGGCAATTGTTACTAACTTTAACTAAAACAGTTGCCATGCCCCCTGGTGATCATTAATTTTGAGTACTGCTGTATACTTTATATAGGTAGCTATGAATACGGTCTGGACAGTGCAGAAAGAATGACAGCCTGTTGCAGTCTCAAAATAACTTTTCATCCCACCTACTCAGCACATTATTCTATCTTTACATTTGTACTCTTTGACTTGAAATCTGCAATTATCATCAAAAATCTCTAATTACTAACATTTGCTGACCTGAAGATCAATCGATGTAACCAGCAAACTCTAAAAACTGAGTGCAGGTTAAGCAGCATTCCAAGTGATACAATACTTTATCTGTATGTTCACATACAGATACATGCATAACAAGTTTATATTACAGGAACATTGGCAGATCTATGTGGAATACAGTGCAAGACAGGATGAAAAAAGACATTGAACCCCAGCAGCCTAAACTTCTGTACCATCAGCACTTGGAAAAAGAAATGTGAAAATGTCTGAATGTTTTTAATTATTTAACATTGTCCTACCCAAAAAAAGGCCTTCACTATCACTGCTACAGTATGTCAAACTTCTGTGTCATAACTGATGCACCTCTATGGCGATACTCACAATGGATACAACCTCCCCTTCAAAACCCACAGTTCCGAACGATTCCACACACAAAACGGACGTTGTGGCACTACTTTTGGGTGGTAGAATGAGAAGGAAGGGCATTGACCGGATTGGTCTGGACATCGATCGCGCATATTGTCCAAAGGTTACCAGTTCGTTCTAAAATGCACAGTAGAACCAGAGTGCTAATGTCGTGGGGAGACAGGTAAGTGATGCAGGAAGTAAATACTTCACTGTCTCATCTCTACTAAGCCTTTCCCATCTCCCTTGCCTTTTAGCTGGTAACATTTGAGCACTACAGCCCTCCACTGACCCAGATATTGATACGGTCCAAAACACTTGTAACTGAGAATAGTCAAACAAGAGTGATCACTAACAATGGAATTTGTCACAAGAATACTCTTCTTTACTTTACAAATGGTAGATCTGTTCCATCCTGACTACGCCAGCATGTGGACACTGTTGGAAAGTTGATCTCGAGCAGAGGATCCAATACATGGATCTGATCCTCTGTTCATTCTCCAGTGTGAACATGGCCTAAAAAGCTCCACGATTAATGGCACAAGTTTGTCATTTGAAACATCAACACAATCAATAGCCAAAGCCAGATAGTTTCGAGGAAGACTCTAGTGGGATTGTAGCTATACAAAAAGCCTCTCAGTAAAAATTTGTAAAATTTTCCGGAGTTGCAACATGTGGTAAACAACTAGTCAGGCTAATTACCTGCCAGCTAAAGATTTTCTCTTTGAACAAGGAAACATATATATTCTCTTCTGGGACTTGCAAACAGACTGTACCATGTATGTGCTGTATCAATTTGCCTATAAAGATCTACAATTAATATACGATAAGGAATTAATGTACAGGGATTCAATTCTTGTATGTCACAGATGGCTTATATAGCTTGATGTGAAATTTATCATGAGATAATTTCTTCAGTTTTTCCAAATAAGATATCAAGATATGCCTCCTAGATGTTTTAAACAAATTCAAAATTTTAACTCAAATTTGGAATCTAAAACTACGAGTAGTATACATGCATTTGTTACACAGGTGACACTGTCACTGTTTAGTGTTGCATATTCATTAATAAACTCATATCTAGGCATGGTCTAGTTCTTATAGTGACAACCGTTCTCTTCAAAGATGCTTTCAAAATTTACCGTTTTTACGTACACCGTTTACATTTTAACAATTATCAACACTATTTGCAGTCATTAAATGACATATATTTCATCCATGAGCAACACCGGTGGTACACTGAAGCATAAAGAAAACCTAAAGTCAAACATTATCTTATGTTTTCTGACTTTTCTCCCTTTTCGGTATGCACAGAATGACTTTAAACTCCCATTTAACCAAGCTCAACAATGGCCTATCTGATGACATACCATACTGGTCAGCATACTGAACATGTAAGCTTACCCAGGCTAAAGTACAAACATGTATTGCTATTTTCTGTCCAGTCTACGCAAGTCTACAATATACACTGAGTCTATCAAATTCAAGGTTAATCTCAACAATATCTCTAGTTGGCATCAATGTTGGCTTGCATTTCCTTTTCAAAATTTGTGCATACGTTCATTTGACCATCTCTTCTAGAGTGAAATAAGGACACAAAGCCACAGTGTGCCCTACGCACAACACAGTACAAACAACAACTGTACATACTCAAATGCAGCATAAATCACTTGTTGATATGTACTGCATATATATCGATATATATCTGTATGCACTCATAGGTTAAATATGTTAGGTTATATGTATGCATGGAATACATCTAAATTGTGAGTGTATAATGCAAATTATGTTACCACCTGAAGGCACCAATCTAGTGAACATTCTTAAATCTGTCCTGCTTCATAGATGACATGAATCTCTATATACACTACAAGGCAAAAATGTGTTAGCAAACATGTACAGTAACCGACTTGACTATAAACGACACCTTATGTCAACAGGGGCTGCCCAGGCAGATATTTGGAGGTTGGTGGTGTGGGAAGAAGGGGACAACAAAACGAGCGCAGCATTGGGGGGGGCATTAGGGGGGGGCAGAGAATGCTAGTAATGCAGGTCTCGCATTGTGGTGAAGGGAATACAACACAATTAGAGCAACTTTTAAGGAGGGGGGGGTGGGTGACAGAGAACCAGCTAGAGTGTGAAGCCATGTTAGCATGCCGTAAAGGGATCCATCATAAGGCCCTAAGGTGGGGGTGAGGCGCTCATCACTATATAACCTTTGTGGTTTTCATCAGCTCCTAAGTGGGTGAAGCTGTGGTTTTCATGTTATACCTGCTTGGTGGTTTTTAACATAATATAGCTGCAGGTGGTTAAGTGACATGGTTTTTCTTCTTACATCAGCTTTGTGGTTTTTAATAGCAGGGCATATCAGCTTCAAAACAGCATAATTGTGGGGATAAGGCTTACAAGTATATTATAGGTAGAAAAAAACCAGTGTGTTTCTTTTGGAAGTAGCAAATTTCATTTGGGACCTTCCCCCCCCCCCCCCCCAGCGATGCCAATTCATGTCAACTACAAAGCAAAATACACATACAAAACTGCTAAGAAGACTGTTACACTTTTCTTTTGCATTTCATGTGCACCGTTCACACTTCACAGTATGCTGTTGACATGGTAACATGTCAGTGAATTGCCTTAAACTATGGAACCAGAGCCAATTAAACTGTTACTGAATAGTCAAGGTGCCATGACCCAAATAAAGCTACAGCTGTTTATTGAATTGTTGTTAATACTATACATAGCATAAAATCTGTTTGAAGTCAAAACGGTACTATATAACCTATGCTGATATCTTCATCTGACTTACATAGTAACTTGTGATTTCTATAGGTCATAAATGATGAACGTGTTCTCGGGATTTAAATGTGCAATGTAAGTTTAAAAACTGAAATAGAACATGGATAAAAACCTTAACTCATTTTTTATGTTACAATTGGAGAGACAATGGAATTGATTTTGTACGTGTCAGCGTACTAACTCATGCTTTCAATTCCAGCGTTCTGTATTTGGTTGCCAATTGCACCAAAGCTACAGATTATTAAATGTATAACAGTCAACCATTTGAGCTACTTCAGACAACTCAGTAGAGTTTTTGTATCATCCAGCCAATTGTACATTAAAAGATGAATTTCACGTTCAGAAATTTGCCACCTTGTACGATACACTTTCTCAAAATAGTGAGCTCATAATCACAAGACAGTGTGTATATACATGCAAAGGGTCAAATATGATATTTTTAACTTATTCTACATTATTTTTATCTACTTTGCATTATTAATGGACATGAGTATTAAATAGAATTAAATAGAATTTATTTACCAAATGAACTCAAAAGAGTTGCTTTAATTAAACACAACCTTGGCAAACAACGCCATGAACTGCACTCATGAGGAGTCTAACTCAGCAATTCTCTTTCCTGTAGAACAGGTTGTTCATGTCACACAACAGACTTTCTATTATGAAAAATTTTTATGGGGTATTTTTTAAGTAAACAAAGGCAGACAGGAAAAGAAAAGTGCAGGTATATCCTATAACTATAATGATCAAGAGAAGAAAAAAAAATTGTCATTTATCAGTCTCCATAAATTATTTCTTTACCACAATCTCAAGAGATATTTTGCTCGCGGCTCTGGTTACCTGTCCATGACGACAGCGCGTATGTGATTAAGTCATATTTTTAAAATTTTAATATACGTGTTGCCTGACAGCCAAGAGGTCCTCCGTACTGTACCCAGCAGATTGGTTCAAGTGTTTCAAATGAACCAACCTACATTAATCTGCATCATGATTGATAAAAATTGCCTGTGAAAATGACATCTTTGAGTCTCAGCATATTTGATTACTAAAGAATAACTTTGTGATACCTGTGGATAAATGGACAAATTCTACTAACGACTGTAGTCACCCAGTCACCCATCTTTAAAACAACATTTGAGAATGACTTACAGCAAAACTGTAGCCTTGATGTATATGTAACTTTTTTTCCAGTTTTCAAAATATTTACCTTTAAAATACAGTATGCTTTATCTCTGGATATACTCCAATTAATTGGCTAATTTGGTAACAAAGTTTGGCCTTAATGTTAAGCAATTGTTTTATAAATTCTAATAACTCAATTAAAACAGGTTCTATTATCTTCTTGTAAGCAACAGATCACCATTGGGTGACATTTCAACACCATTTGTACTTGAAAAAAGTTGTAACACATTCATGCGCCATTTGAGGCCAGAAGGTCTGACAATGTTTTCCGATTGACTTTAGTGTTGCATCTACTAAAGGAACAACTGACTTGTATAAAACATACATGTATTAGACTACGTGGTCCAGTCACTTTAACTGATTAACTTGTTAAAGAGATACAACCTAGATTAAAAGCAGTGTTTCAATGATCTGCAAAATATATATCAAAGCTATGTTTGTGCCTATAGTCATCCTTTTTAAGCACAACCATTTCGACTTGTTTTAAAAGGCTTGGCAATGGATCGGGTGTACTGTACATACTGTATCACTTGCAAACATGGAAGGCCATAATATGACACCAGAAGAGAGTGCATTACATCGTACAATGTACCTGTTTGGAAATCTAGTGCTCACAGCTCTGAAAACATTTGGACTCTATTAGAGCAAGGAGGTTCTACAAGGTCCTTGTAGAACCTCCTTGGTTTCATATCAATTGGTATCTGTGGTTAGTCCCTTAGTGTACAGTGTACACTAAGGGATTTTACACTGTCAACTGTTGAACAACAACACCAGAAACAGGCATGCATTTTTATCAAGTAGAGAGTTGTGTTTGGTGTATAATACTTGTAGCAAGCAAGGCTGATCCCACTCAGATTAAAAGATACAATTTATGAATTAGTGAAGAAGATTTTAGTTCACTATAAGAAATCTTGTACAGTCCATTTGTATTTTTTTAAGTATTCCTTATTTACCTTTGCAACAATCAAAGATATTAAGTACTTCCAAATACTGTCCAATTCCAAAAATGCAGGAATAAGTGTTAGGTATCACAAAATGTGTCTAACCTGTGCACATTACTATCTAGACAGGCACAGAACAGTCGATATGATACACTACTTTGACTCCTTTTCACACAAGATCTAGAATTGACCTCAGGGGTTTCATTAGTGTGCATAATTGTGCAATATACACGAACAGATAGTGAGATAAAATCGCCAAATCACCTTCAAATATGTACATATTGCTTTCAAAAGCACCGTAACGTCAAGCGTCAATTATGCAATGAATAAGCCATATACCCAGTGATTTCTGTCAAGGTGTAAAAGGTATGCACAAATTCATTCCAGTTTCAGGAACCTGTCGGTAAATAATCAACTGATCATTTCCAACGATTTGATCGCCCTACTGTAAAGTCCATACCCACTTATCTGTAAATCCTCGGGCATTTCCATACTGAGCCACCACAAAGCTCTCTGTGAAACTGTCCCTTGACAACGTTTACTTTTTACTGTGTAGAAGTAACAGTGAGCGTAGCACACGCTCATGTTTAAATTTTAATTCATGGCTTTTTGTTTTCGGAAAACAAGTATCCAGACCAAAATTTGATCTGATCTCTGTTTAAATGTGTCGTGGCACATCCTATGCTTTTTAACTTACAAAACTTGAGCTTTTGCTCTTACCACAGGCTTCGATTAGGTATGTTAAGCTTCCACTTATTTTTCTTGGTAAAAAACATCTATGTACAAAATAAGAAATACACAGGATGTTAATGTATAGTTTGTAATGGTACAGTTTCAATATAAGGTATGTAAAAAATGGTGGGGGGGGGGGAATGAATGTGACATGTGAGCAGAAACAGATTTTTTGATGTGAAAGGGTTGATGGGGAAGTTTGAAAGGAAGGAGGCAAAAATTTCTCAGGTTCGACCTGAAGGTAACAGGAATATGAAATGCTATAGCCTGTCCACAAAAAATAGTAACATACAGTAGCTTGGGACAACTTTCTGTAAATGGGTCTGATTCCCCATCTTTCACCAATAAACACTACCTATCCTAGTTTGGTTGGTTTCTTACCCGAGCATAAATTTGCAACTGGGTCAACATTGAAGTAAACTTGTACTTTCTAGACCAAATAAAGTGGCCTGGTTATTATACTGTATAATAGATTGCATTCTGTATCTGTGCATAATAAAATGATAAACTCTGAATTAATTATGCATAATGCTGTATGGAATGAGTGTAATGTCCCCTCTTTGAACAAGACACAGCTGTGTAATCAAAGTGTTCATAGCTGCAATTGTAAGACTATCAGGGATTGTAAGTCATTGCACAACAGAATTGACAAATGGTCAAAGACAGAATATTTATCAGGAGGGCATCGTGGAAGGGGGGGGGGGGCTGTTTTGTGATGTACCATAAATTTGCTTTATTTTTGAAAGACTGCTTTAGTATTAATTTCACATTTTGACCACAGCTACAGACCATAAACAGGCATGTTGATCCACTGCACAAAAGCAGTGACAGGCAACTCCACCATTAGCTGATACTTGTTACCAAACCATGAACATTTACAAGATTTTCAGCTTTTGACCTCCTCTGACTTCATATGGCCTCTGACCATACACAATATCACATCTAGATTTAATACTTGGAACATCAGAAGAGAAAGAAGCCGATATCCTTTGTCTTAGAACTTAGTAACAAACACTTTTTATTGCATATCAGATTTTTACATTTTCACCCCTGCTTCCTTCAAATGACTGAATATCATCCTCCAAGAATACTCTGAGGTTCTCACAATCATAATTGCCAGGTGCAATATTCAACGTAAACGATAAAAGCGCGGGCAGTTGTAAATATTGCGGTTTCATCTTCCTTTCATCCGTACACTCATTATATATAGAAAAGCCAAAAAACAACAACCAGCTCTGCAAGGGAATTTCCTGGTATCATATTCACATACAGAAACCGACAGGTGTGCGTTTATCATAACATTCCAGCCCACAGAAAGTGAGCAGTCATCCCAAATCAAAATAAACATGTAGGATATTAAGCTACTAAATTTGGCCTGCTTCCTTATCTTTATAGGGCTAATGAACTCTAGTATATACAATTATGTGAAAAAAGGGGACATATTGTAGAGCAAGTTTAAAGAATCACAACGTTCCAACTCCCATCTTGATAGCAAAGTTCCATTGACAAGATATAATTTTTTTTCAACTGTATTCATTTTATGTGGATAAATACATTGATTTACATGTATTGATAATGGATATAACATACCACATTTAGATATTGCAAACGTTTGATCTCTAGACATGGGCCAAACTTTTACAAAAGAGTTATATTGAGCATTATGATTTGTGCAATTATTCATAATTACATTTTGATGCCAAAACTGGCCATCTAGATAGGTATATAGTTTGGCATGTTTATAATGGAATGCACCACAAAGACTCCATTTAGCTAACCAGTGCTATGAATCATCTCCACACTGTTTTGTTATTCAGACACGATATTCTGCTGATGACTGCAGTTAAGTTGTCAAAGTGTGATATGAGTATTAAACTTACATTGATCTTCACATGTGACAGTCTACTAGCTCTAGTCTAGACGCTAGGCTATTTACAGATGTATTGGACTCGGGACAATTACCATACAAGTATCATTCACAGCTTAAGCCAAGAAAATTCTACATACTGAAATGTTTTGAAACATAAGTTGAACGGATATTCCTACAATAGATTGATGCCTAAATTATCCAACATGATTAAGCTCAGTATTACTTTAAAGTGTAGTTCTGGTTGTGCATGAATGACAAGAAAAACAAAATAGTGTTCAGTATGCTTTCACTTTATTAACCAGAGCACCAGGCATTAATGAAAATGTCAGCCTTGTTTAAGATCGTAAAAAAGGCTGAGGTCATTTTAAAGGGTGTGAAGACTTGCGCAAAAAGAAACATCTAATGCCGGTAATCTCACCTACTTTTGAATGAGGTGTAACAGAAGTGTTAGACACCAGTATCGATCCCAGAAAATACACACACAACTTGCTACGATCGGTAATTAGACACTACTGTACAGTCAGTACATACAGCTGCGGTCAATACCCACAGCACAGTGTATAAACGATACAGCGATGGCCATTTCAGGTCCAGCTACAGATAACAAGGTATCACGTTTCATTACTGTCTGCATTTTGTAGCAACACGAACAAAACGTCACTTGCAAGCAACAGAAAGTTAACTTTTTCAGATGGCCGCATGCGGTTTAAGGCTAGTCTTCAAATGCCTTTAAGTATCACCAAGTGAGTTTGCATAAAATGCCACCTATACAAATGGCACATTCAACATATTACTTAGGCCTACAACATTTCCAGAAATTTTGCTCGAAAAAATCTAACCATGTGACACTAAACTTAAGTTACAAGCATGATTAAAGTTAGGCTAGTTGTATAAAGGTTTCAAAGTCTGCAGTAAAAATATATCATGCAAGTTGCAGAATTTGTTTCCTTCATTTTATGAGATCTATCAAGCTACTGTAGTAAAATATTGACAAGG
Organism: Apostichopus parvimensis; assembly: GCA_000934455.1. NCBI lineage: Eukaryota > Metazoa > Echinodermata > Holothuroidea > Aspidochirotida > Stichopodidae > Apostichopus > Apostichopus parvimensis. The sequence goes on along the minus strand of KN893110.1, from coordinate 24,562 downwards.
CCCACCAGCCGAGTTCAATTAACAGTGGACCTACTGTAATGAGAATTGAGTCTCCGGAGATAGCAGAAAGTTATGAAGCCTAATTACGCTAGGCCTATTTTGTATTTTTCTAGCCTGGGTAGCCTAGCACTGCAGCACCATTAGCATGTGGGCCTATGCCATACTAGAGTATTATTTTATGCCTTACAAAGTAAAATCAGGCCTACTTGTATGGTTCTTAACCTAGGTCTAACGAAGGACCTAACCCCAGGCCCTAGCCTAACTTAGCCTAAGCCTAACGTCGGGCCTAGCTGGCTACTGTTTGTAACTTGTAAATGCCTTTTGGGTTAAAGGTAGCTAGTATTGGCTTGAGGCCTAGGCTAGGTGTCATTTAATTACCCTGGAGACTATGGACTAGGTCTAACCTCTGCTAAGAATCAGAACGTCAACGCTTAGCTATGTAGCATCTGTAACACCGACAACAAGGCCTTAAAATAACATGTGTCAATGTACACTGTGCACAGACTAGTAGTAACATATAGTAGGTTAGGCTATTCAAACTTCAGATCAGCATTCACGTAGGTGAAGTTGAGCTGTCTGCGTTATGGCACTGGCTGTAACACTACAGTTCGAGCCAATTCGACCTCATCAACTGCCGATAACGTCACAAAAAGAACCGTTTTTACAACCTTATAGAAACTGACCTTCGCTTTACCGGGCATCTTCGCTTCTTATGGAGATCCTTCCAACATACTAGAATACTTTGATTCTGATTCACCGCTGATTTTGCAATCACTTCTTAATTTATAGATTCAAAGACTCGTATCCTTCATCCTCACTTTTGTGTTTTGATGTTTATCGGATCGAGTGTGTGTAGTGTGTAGAGTAACGGGCGTCCTAAGCAGCGCGCATGCGTAATTAACGGTAATATACACTGGTATTTAAATGATTGACATCCCATTGATAAATTGTTTGAAACTGCTGTTCTGTATTGCAATTTCCACTCGAAAACGAGTGAATGGAAGTGCGTGGGAGTATGAGTTGTGACCTTCAAATGAGGGAATTGGAGGATACTTTCATGCAGTAGAAGTGAAAGGTTTGAAAAGAACTTCTGTATCAGTGGAGAATAATGATGGGGTTGGAAATATGAACTCAATATTCTTCTTGGAACCTCGGGTAACACAATCCTTTCGAGTCTATCCATTCACTGGCCTAATCTTAGGACTGAACCATCAAACATGCACGTACAGAAAGAAACCCTTATAGTTTGAGCAATAACTGTCCATTGGTGCATGAGTAAGCCTGAAAGGAGTAAGTTCATTTAGGTTATTAATTGCAATCAGTATTTGGACAGAGAACTGCCATGATTAGTCCCCAGTTGGCCATAATAATACCTCCAAGGAGGTTCTCTTTTTTAGAATCCTGCATGATGAAACGTAACCAGCTCCTAAATGTACAAACCAATGAAGAGATGACCACTTAAAATGGTCACCCCGTCCCATATTACCCCAATTAAAAATGGTTTGACAGAATGTTATAATCTCGTGGTAATTGTATCATTACAAAATTTGAAAATATGACTACCTCAGCTTCCGTTGAGCCTTTCTGTTTTCCTGTATAAGGAATCTGACATCGGTTTATACGAAGCGAATCTAGCTTTGTAGTCCAGACGAGTGTTTTGAGAGGACGCCCTCTATTTTTCAGCGCGATTCATATTGAAAGTTCTGTGGTTTATTCCGCCTATATTTTCCTGGAGACCAATGGTTTTGACGGACCCAGGTTTCACCTATTGGCGTTTGCGTCCCCTTTCGCTTTCCATTTCGTTGTTGGTTTAATACCTCTGAAGTCTATTTTCTTTTCTAATATATGTCATTGCCAAATGTATCACCCCAATTGATTGTGCTGTTTTAACTTCATTACAATCTCCCTCCCAAAGATTGAATATCTGTGAACAAGTTAATTAACTGCAAATTTTCCTCCTAATACAATTGATGGAATATTTCTTTTAGCCTCGATAATTATATGCAAAACAGCATAAATTCAGTTGTGAAAGGGCCAGGTATTGTTGCTTGTTTTGATAAGTGACACCCACACATTTTAAGTTGATATATTAGAGCTAATGTTAAACCCAAATGAAACAGTCAAAACAGGGAAACCAAAATGTGTTCATAATTTGAAATTAGGTGTGGGGATGGAGAGGTTGGGGTGTGGTGGGGGAGGGGAGGAGTTCTTTCTGTGTAAGCAAACCTAACAAATAATTACAATACAAATATAAGTGAAGTCAAAGCAAACTTTATTTATCCTGTACAACTGGAAATATCTAGAAAGGTTACTTTCCCCTCTTTCATATTAAAACCCAGTTTCCTTAGTCATTTAAGATTTTAATTTTCTCAAGTTTAGAAAATACAAAAAAAAAGATGAGAATATATGAAACAAAATGTATTTTTCACTTCAAGGTTTTTGATGATGAACTTCACATATTTTTTTGTGTTTTGTTTTCTTTATGTGGACTGAAAAATTGATCAACAGATAAATAACTCTGAAAGACATCTTTTTGTGTCAAATTCTTATTTACATCAGAAAACAAGGCACAAGAGAATGGACAAATATTTAATTCCTCATATTAATAACATGTTGAAGAGATAAGATTTCCTTAAAATTGCAGTTAATATTAGT